>CAEFZY010044405.1:0-24823 GCA_903066815.1 Brachyrhaphis roseni
TCTGGTCCGCATTGCCGGCAATAAGTCGGGCTCGTTTCCGGTGAGAGTTGGACTCCGCCAGGGCTGCCCTTTGTCACTGATTCTGTTCATTACTTTCATGGACAGAATTTTTAGGCGCAGCCAAGGTTATTAATAGCTTCATTTAAACCTTCTGATTCCTGGCTCTAATTATAAGATCCACAACCCTGTAATTAACAATAATTGTTGAAAGTCTTAAACGTCTGTTTTGCATTTTTCTGCCACACATCCTCCATCTTTCAGCTCATTTTGTCTCCCCACTTGTGCAGATTTGATTTCATTAATGCAGGACTCAGTCATGCTTAAACTCGCCTTTTGCGTTCCTTTAAAGTGTTGCTACAGCTGTGTTTTGTGTTCCAGGCCCATCCTGTGGCGTCAGAGGGAACCCAGGTTCTGGTCCTGGGTCTGGATGGAGCCGGGAAAACGAGCCTGCTGCACTGTTTTTCCAGCGGCAGTCTGGAGCAGGACGTGGAGCCGACGCAGGGCCTTAACGCCATCTCCGTCAGCAAAGATGACATGGACGTCGAGTTTCTAGAAAGTGAGTCTGAACTTGTTCTCGGCTTTGCCTCGACGCAGAGATTTAGAAATTTTTTCTACAGTATTAGAAATGCATTTAAAAATTAAAGTAAACAAATAGTTCAACCCCTTTTTCAATATTTTATTGCCTAAAACAACGTAGCATTATTTTTAGTATTTGCTTGATCATTTATAGCAAAGATACAAATATTTTTGGTCTAGCTTCTACTCCAAATATCTTGTTGAGATCAACTTAAAAAGTAAGAAATATGAGCTTGTTTAAGTCAATAATTTAATATTGATGAAAAGTACTAGTTCCATTAGCAGATTGTCATTTATTACGTGGGAAAAACAGTGAAATAATCTGTCACTGTAACAAGCACGGTTTCTCGTATTTCTTTCTGTAATGTTGTAAGTTCGTTTTTCAAGTGTACTAAGATATTTGAACTAGAAACTAGAACAAAAATACTTGACAAGATTTTGTGTTTTTGCAGTGTAACATCTGGTCTCTTGATTATTTTTGGGATTGAAATGTTTCTCTATTTTGTACAGCATTTGCTTAATTACTGCTAAGAGTGTATTATCTTTCAGAAAATAGCTTTTTCTTGAGTCTGTTTGTTCTGTGCACTTTCCTGAATGAAAAACCTGCATTTTGTGTTTAAAACAAGGAAATTAGTATGAGGGCAAATACGTTTTTGCAGCACAGTACACTTTATCTCACACATGATCAATGAAACACTGTAAACCAAAGCTCATTAGCCAAAAGTGTAGGTTTGTTTTAAAGTGGAATTTGTCAAAATAAAACAGAATTTGTTGCTTCGTTTTAATTAGTTGTAGTCTCATTATTGCATTCAATTATATATTTTCATTTCAGTGCCAAGTAGGTGACTTTGTACTTTTATATTTTGAGTCTATTTTATTTTACTTAAAATGTAAATAATTCAAGACATTTAGATGTTGAAACATTTGAACTAAGCTCGGTTTGTGTCTGTTTCAGTCGGCGGTGGGGAGAATCTGCGGCCGTACTGGCAGAAGTACACGCCCAAAGCTCAGCTGCTGGTGTTTGTGGTCGACTCCGCCAACCCAGAGCTTTTTCCAGTCACCAAGAAACATTTACACGAGCTACTGGCCCTTCACCCACACCTGCCTTTAATGGTGCTGGCCAACAAACAGGTGAGAAGAAAAAGCAATCCTGGATGTCACAGATTGTAAAGGTGACCTACTATACTTGCTTGAACAGATTAGAATAGATCTGTGGGCAATACAAAACATGTTCATTACATTTTTTACACAAAATTATTAGATGATCAGATTTTAGTTACATCAGTTCTGCCTATTTTGAACTCCTGCTTTAGTACGTCTGCATATCAGGGCCATTGTAGATGAATAAAGGGAGTAAATTTCTGCCAAAGAACAGAAAATTTGAGATTAATCTAAATGTTTTTTTAAAAAAACTTGAAAATTTCTGAGTTTTAATAGCCGAATAGTTGCAAGAAAAAACTCAAATTTAAAATTTTCAACTTCTTAAATTTTTGACTTTACAAGTTCAGAAAATTTCCAAGTATTTTCAAGAAGATTTCTCGTATTAATCTGAATTTCTACAATTTTTGGCGGAAATTTACGATGGGCCTAATACAATGTTGTAGTTTTAGGGCCTCTTGTCACTTTAAATCCAAATAAGCTGCCTCTGGGCACGCCCCCTAACACTTGCATGTGAAAATGGCTGCAAACAGTTGCATAATTATACAACCGTACATCTTTGAAAAGCAGAAGTAGAGCCTCCTGTACAACCAATAAGAATGCTACGAGTGGCTTCTGGATTGTAAGTCAGCAACAAAACTGTTGGCTTTTCCAGCAGCCATTGCACAGCTCGTACGCATACAGCCAGATGAGCAAACATGCTGGAGCTCAGCTTGAGTTACTAGGTAACTGGCTGGACTTAGCTGGGGTTGCTAGGTAACCGGCCGTGCCTGCTGATTTGTTGCATTCCAAAGGTTTCTGAAACAAGTCGTTTTCAACTTATTGTCAAAAACCGGCTAGGTGTTTTTGTTTTTTCAGTGCTTAGGCTGATTTTAGAAGTTGTAGAAACCCAAATGGAAGTACAAACATGTGGAAACTTTGTGTAAAAGGTCCTCTTTTAATAAAAATTAAAAGCTAACTATGAGTTTTACTGCTAATGAAGTCAAAAGAGTTGCTTTATTTATTTGGAGCCAGGTGTGTCGTCATGTTTATTTTCTGATTCCAGGATCTTCCCACATCCTGTAACATCACTGACCTCCATGACGCTCTGTCCCTGTCTGAAGCCGGGGACCGCCGGCTGTTCCTCATCGGTACCCATGTGAGGAAGGGCGACTCGGAGCTCAGCTCAGGGGTCCAGGATGCTCGGGACCTGATCTTCCAGATGGTTTCTGGAGACAGATAAATCATGGAGGTTTAGAAATGGTGCAGTGTTGCTGATCCAATGCAACAAATACTTTATTTTTTTCATTTGCATTCTTATTTAAAGAAATGGGAGGACATCAAAGGTTTTAAGTTCATGGCGACTTTGTTACATGCTTTAGGTGTTTTAAAGCTTTAAAACATTTATTTTTCTTAATTAATGTGCTTTAAGAAGAGAATAAATAACAGACAGAAAAATAAACCCTTTAAAGTGTCTTGGAGGGAAACAGTAAGTCTGCACTTTTTGTTTTATTCATGTGAGAAACAAAATAATATTTAGTTATTTGTCAAGTTTAGAGCAGTTGCGTTTTTCAGCCACTTGGAGCCGCCAATGAGCTGATTCATTTGTATTTAAACTTTTCTGTTCATTTCAAATTAAATACCTGCAGCAGAAACACTACACACCACTGTTTTATTTTACTGTGTAAAAACTGTTTTCTGTTTTAAATGTTTAATTTGACTGTAAATTGGCGGGATTTTTTTTTTTTTTAAGCTGTTTAGCAGGTGGATGTTTTTATTTTGCCCATTTCATTTTCTGCTTCTTTTCCATTTTTTTAATTAAATCTGTGGAAATCTGTTTAGTTCACTTGGTTTACAAATGTTTCATAAAGCTGAGCTACACTAAAAGTTTCAATAAAAAAGTACAAATATTTGTTCAATACTCTTCTTTTTTGCACTTAAAATAAATTTTTTTTAAAACTTTCTGGTTGATTTTTGGATGACATATAGGTGATGTAAAAATTCCCCACCTAATGGAAAATAAAGCTGAATAATTCCTGACTTCTTCTGCCTGCAGTGTGAAAAAACCTTTAAGAAAATAACTAACTTTAACCTTTCAGGGGAAAACTAAGTGTGCGCATCCTTTATTACCTTTAGATATTACTATCACATCCTGACGTTTCAACATGGGAATATCGCAACCTCATTTTATTTTCAGCTTACAAAGAGAAGCAAACATTTTGGATTTATTGTCAAAAGTTTCGCCCAACATAACATTTTATTGTTCATTACATAAAATGGAAATTTTCAGCAGGTAGCAAGAAAAGATGAAACACAAGAGAAAGTCTGTTGTACTTAAGTAGCTTAACTTTTTGAACTTTTATTGGTTTAAAAACTGACCCTTTTGTACAATCTAACCGCCTTCAATAAAACATAACACCTGTTTGAAATTGCTCTAATAATGCTCAGTTTCTGAAATGATATAAATCAGATTTAACAAGTCACACAATTTTTAGAAAGTTTTACTTTCGTCTTGTCAATCAGGAGAATATTTTGCCAAAAGTCTGTAGACTGATAGATGCTAAAGACTTCCTCATCTGTTTTTTAATTTATTTGGATCTTTAACCCAACTTCATGCTTAAGAGATTTCTTAATTCTGCAGTTCTGGTAAAATCAGATCTGGATGTGTCTTGTGTAGGCTTCTAGTTAATTAATGTGAGTTTTTCATGATTTTTTTCCCCCCATTGCAATCAAGTTGGTTTGGCTAGCTTTTTTTTCTTTCAGTAAATTAAATCATTTAAAAACTACATTTTGTATTTATTCAAAGTTATCAGACAAGTTGCTGAAAGTATTTATTTTTTTATTTGGCATCTTAGTATGGATGCAAACTCTAGGTCCAGATGTTCAGTCATGTTAAAATGAAGTCTTGAATTGGTAAAAGAAGATCATCCTTCTTTGTTCGCTGACCCATTTGTATCACTTTCAACATCCTGAGACGGTAACAAAGCAGACTCCAGTTTCAAGGACTCATCAGCTGGTTGCTAGGGACTCATGGCTCCATAGCAACAGCAGCAGATTATTGTGACATGTCCAGCGGAGACGGTGAAGATGGTGTCTGGAAAACAAGGTAAGTTTACGGATTCCTTGTTGCGTCTTCAAATCAATTCAGTTTGATAACTCTGATGCATTTAAACCTGCAGGTGTCTGGCCGAGATTTGGTCCCGCAAAGAGGTGCTGCTGTTTTATCGTTCATGAATCTATGAGTTTGTTATGAGTTATAATATCGGCTGTAGTTATGATGGTGATTGCATGTTGAATCTGATCCCAGATTCCCTTAAATTCCCCTCATATTTAACCTGGATGCATGTCTTGTGGATTGTGTGATTTGGCAGAATCTTGGAGCTGGCGCAGCATAAAACCTCAAAAACAGTCTGGGAGACGACTCCTTGGTGAGCAGCTCGAGCTTTTCTTTCCTGAAACCACAGAAAGCCCCACAGTGACCTCTGCAGATCTGGTTAAGAGCTTAAAAATGTTTGGCTTTGAGACATTCGGTCACTGATCCAACCTGAAACTGAATCCAAAAAAAGGCTAAACTCAGTCTGGTTATTAATACAAACTGTTTTTCTTTTAGATTTAAAATGTAAAATTTCTTCCTCCTGTTGTGTGTTTATTTTAACTTCATAGCTGTGCTTCATTGCAAAATTTCAAAATCTTAAGTATTTTTGGTCTACTTTCAAGAGTACACTTGAAATAAGACAAAACTAACTTTTCAACTTTTCATCAACATATAGGAGTGTAAACCTGTTTATTGCAGTTTTTTGCACAAAATTATTCTTAGTGAGATTTTAGTCTTCTCAGTTCTGCTTATTTTGAGCTCCTTTTTTAATGAGCTGTTTTAGGGCCTCTGATGCTTTAAATCCAAATAATCAGCTGATGACCACAAACCTCTGACTCAACATTTACATTCACATGTGAATATGGCTGCAAACAGGTACACATTTTACAACTACACATCTTTGAAAAGCAGAAATGTAGCCTCCTGCACAACCAACAAGAGTGCAGCAAGTGGTTTCTGGATGTTAAGTCAACAACAAAACACCTACGGTGGTAAATCCAGTTAAAAAATGTGCTGGATCTTTGCTGGGGTTGCAAGGTAACAGAACTCTGTGACTCAACAATCAGGAGGATTTTGAAAATTGTTTTCAAGACACCAAAAAACATTAACGCATTGCCAAAACTCAACAGTGATTTTTTTTATTTTTTTTTAAGTGCTTAGACTGTTTTTAGGAACAGAAATGAAAGTATAAAAATGTACAAAATGTGATTTTCCATAATAGGTCCCTTTAAATATTTAGGTTTATTGATTTACTTATAAGCTCTTATATCTCACTTGTAAGTTTTGTCTAATTCCAAGTGTACTAATATATTTGCACTAGAAACTAGACCAAAAGTACTTTGTAAAATTTTGTGTTTTTGCAGTGTAAAAGTAGTTTTCGATTTCAAATGTCAATTTTCTTCCCCCTTTAGTGCATTTTTGAAACTTTATAGCTGTGTTGGAAACTGTTTGTCCCTTTATTGATCAGTGAGAAGGTGAGCTGGGGCAACCAGGAGCCGATATGGCCCATCTCCACCGCCGCGCTCAAAGCTACTCCGACTGCAAGAATCCAATACCTGGCCCAACACAAAGGAGACTTCTCAGCAAGGGAGGACCCCCGGAGGCAAGCAAGGCACCTGCAGAATTATTGACGACTGTCTGGAAAACGATAGAAAGGAAGGACTGCTTGTGTTTTGCTGACAGGCTTTCTGTGTCGCGGTAAATCAACATATTTGTGTGGGGAGTTTTTCACAAAGTGGATGTAAGAGGCTGCAAAGTAATGTTCAGGACTGATGCCAGGTTGGAGGCGATCTCCCTGGAGAGCTGTCAGGCTCAACCGGACGGTGATAAGTGAGGATTGTAGGTAGAGTTTGTTGTTTCTCTGCCTCAGTGATTTTCAGGGTAATTTAATCAGAGGCCCACACAGGAAGGACCCCTGATAATGATAATTACACTGGAGCAGAAGATAATAGGAGTCATCAGCTGGTTTAGTGTAGAGATGAAAACATTTAGAGGGTTTTTTCTCTGTTGAGACTTATTTATAAAGCTCTGTTGGCTAAAGGTCGGAGATACATCCACATTTTCCCCTTTTTATAAGTGAAATAATTACTTTTTCATTAATATTAACAAAATATTTACCGAAAACAAGCTCATTTTTCTTGCTGAAAGTTTATTTTAAAGTTATTTTTCTCTTATTTTAAGTGTACTAAGATATTTACACTACAAACTAGAAATAAATTACTTGGTATAAGTTGTGTCTTTGCAGTTGTAGCTGTTCTATGCAGATACTGCATAAAAACATACATAACAATTGTTTAAACCACCCTTTTATAAAGTCTTTATGATTAAAATCAGTTCTTATTTGAGTTAATGAGAATTTTTACATCATGTGTCATGATACAGTCCTTGCTGTTTATGAAAATGTAAATATTTCCTGCCTTCTGGTGGTTTTCCACTCATGCATCCAACATTAAACCAGGAGTTACATTCCACCATTGTTCTGTCTGCCTCCACCTTCTTCCTTCTCACTCTTTTGTCTGAGATGTACAACATATAATGGCTTCCATTTTCCTGCAGGAAACACGAGGAGGAAGAGGCGAGCGTCTTCAGGAAGACCAGGCATCCTTCCTCCAAGACGTCTCAGTACGAAAATACTCTGCGATTGTCAGCGCCCAGAACGAGGAGCCGTGGCCCTCAGGAGCCGGGGTAAAAACTCAAACGCAAACATGGAGGAATGTTTTCAACAATTCGAGGTCATATGAATGTCACTGATCTGGTTTGCATGATGTGATTTGAGGAGCTTTAAAGTAACGGAGAGAGTAAATTAAATAATTGTTTTTATATCTTTATTAATATATAACATATAGACTTTTTACAGAATTAATAACATTTTAGAGGATTAGTAGAAATGTTGTTGATGTTTTGAGAGACTCCAATTAAGGAAATAAGGAAGCATGGATCATCCTTACAAAAAGAGAATATATTTACCAATGAGTTACTGGAAATATAATGGAATATATTCTAATATATTATTTTCTTTATGCATTTTTTAACATACAAAATATGTATTAAAAATATATGCATCTATATAATCAAGTAATATATTGAAATATAGAGAAACTGCTGCTTTCCATACATTGCCATATATAATATAATAAATCCCAAAATACATGTACTTTTATTTTTATAAATATCCACTATCATGTATAACAAATTATGTGGAAAAATGTATTAGCAATGATGAATAATTTTAAGTTTATAAAGTAAATTTGATAAATATGATTAATATATGCAAAGATGTAGTGTTATTCAATGTATGGTAAATGTATTTGTATGTTTATGTTTTCCAAAATTTATCTAGCATTTTTTTTTTACAACAAATGTAATTTCAAGGCACTTTACAAAGAAATAATTTCAGTTCAATTACACAGCAAAAACACAAAATAACAAGTTTAGCAAGTGTAAATATAATATAATATTAATATATAATATAATATTCAGTATAAATATAAATGAAATAAGACTAAACCTTTTTCAAGTAACTTTTCTGTAAAATACAGGAGCCTGTTTTAAGTCAATAATTCCTTAATATTGATAAAATAGTTCCTTTTCTATGCTGTTTCATTCATTCAGTCAATCAAGTTTATTGTATTTTAGTCCTTTGTTTAGGCCGTGTTTGTTCTTTATCTTTATTCCTTTATTGATTATAATGTATTTTAATTGGGTTTTGCTATCAGTAGTTTTGATTTGTAGTTGTTGGTGTGTTGCTGCTAATCTTACCCAGGTCTCTCTTGAATATGAGATATTTAATCTTAATGAGACATTCCTGGTTAAATAAATGTTACATAGATGATCTTAACAGCACATTTAAGCAAAGAGGCAGTTCAAAGTACTTACATAATAAAAACACAAAAATAAAAAGTGATAAAAACATCATACAGTCTCCAATTGAGAGACCAGTAAATAAATATTATGAAAATATTGCATGTTTAATTAAAAAGATTTAAGATTTACAATAAATTTGCAAAAGAATATGGACCCTGATTGCTTACAAAAGAAGGTTGGATTAGGTCGTATAGAGGTCATTTTGAAGGGAGCTGTAGAAAATAAACTGTAATCTGTAGGTGAAAGGTCAAATTTGCGTTTTCTGATGACTAATGAGCAACGCAGCAGGACATATTTATGACATTTTCTGTTTTATCTTTATATCATGAGCTCATGTGCGTACAAATCGTGGCGGCCATAATCCAAACCAAACTCTTGATTTTAATCATATTGTTTAAACATGAAAAGACGAAGAAAAGGCTCAGGTCCGACACCAGCGTTCAGACATCTGTTATTTCAGTGTCAGGCTGTGGGAGACGAGACAATGGAGCTTATTGTACACAGTTCAGACCCCCGGGATGTTCGTGGAACAACCACGGAAATCTTTTTATAAATCATGAACTCGGTGTTGCTGGATTTGGAGACTGCATTCATATTTTCAGTTACAAAAACTCCAGAGGCTCAACTTTAAATGTGTTGGGAATGAAAACCCTTGGTTATAATTTAGTCATCCCCAGCGGAGAGATAAATAAAGAGGAAAAATAACTTTATGGAGAACAGAAATGTATACTACAGCCTTAAAGGGAAATATGACTGGGAAAAAAGCATATAAAGCTTAAATTGGAATAAATAAACTGGATATCATAAACTGCCAGGAGAAAAGTCAGCGACACTGTAGAGGAGTGTATGTGTATTCATAAATACACATATTTATGAGAATGAAGAAAAAAAAAAATCCACTTGAGAAATTACTCAAGTAAGAGTAAAAAGTATTAGTTCCATTGGCAGATTATTTCACTATAACAAGATATTTTTCCCATTAGTGGAACAAATCTGCCAGCAGAACTAATACCTTTTACTTAATATTATGAAAGTTTTGACTTGAAACTATCTCCCATATCTTTCTGAAAAGTTACTTCTAAATTAGTCTTGTTTTATTTCAAGTGTACTGCAATATTTGCACTAAAAACTAAACCAAAATTACTTGGTAAGATTTTGTGTTTTTGCAGTGTAGATGATCCCTGTTTTATTCCAGGTAAGATGTTAAAAGTGTCCCTTCATTTTCCCACAGGTCCCTTCACACACCTCTGTGTGAGAACAACTGTCCCATTTGGCACGTTGATCCCCGAGTGAGAAACGTCATCATCTCCGCTCGATTGCTGCAGCTCTCACAACCCAAACAGACCCATCCTGACTACTGCAGCAACAGGGAGGTACGATACCGGAAAACCTCACATTCAGTTTGGAGAAACTTTACTGGAACAATTGCTAAGCTAAAGCTGCTTAAACTTTGTTCTGTTGTATCATTTGGATCTGTTACATAAAGAAAAACAGAGCTTTCTCCATTTTTGTCCCACAGAGCGCTGCTTCCATCGTCTCCTTAGCGTCCAGAACAGCTCGGATGTCTCAGCGACTCGCCCAGCTGTCGCTGCCCAAACTGAAGCAGAGCAACATCTGCTACCAGCTGGGGCGCTTCGAGGAACCAATCTGGATTGTAAGAAAGAAAAATCTCATTCAGCTTTTTAAAATTGTAAGTGGCTGCTTAGGGCCCCCAAGAGCACCAAATGAAAATCTGCTTAGGGCCCCAAAAATGTTTGGGCCGGCCCTGCTCCAAACAACAAACTCAATATTATATTTGCTAACTATAACAGAAGTTTTATTTCAACTTAATCAGCTGTCTAATTTCAGGTAAATTGTTTTTATTAATCATCAGCTAGAAGTATACTTTTTATGTACTTTTTTTTGTTTTGTTTTTGTCTCATGCTAAATTTTAAACAGGTCTCAAGAGCAGCAAAAAAGGCTTCAGCAAATGTTCGAGTTGAGACGCTGGCAGCACCAAAGCAGCTTCACAAAGATTACATTCCTCCACAAGAGCCAGAGTGGAACCTGAGAGACGCAAAGACCAATAAGCTTCTGTGGAAATACTAAGAAAATTCTCTAGTTCTTAAAATTGTTCCCAAATTGCTTGTTTTTTCAGAGTTTTGCCTTTATTTCTGATTATATAGCACTGTGGAAGTGTTTACCTGATGACAGCCATCTTCTGTTCTTGCTTTTCTGTCACACTTAAATGTTTCACATCATCAAACAAATGCTAGTATTGGATAAAGTTAAATACAAATAAATACAAAAATGTGAAAAAGTAATGCCCCTTTTTTAAAGTCCTAAATTAACTGTGATTAAAGAGGACTTATTATGCAAAATTCACATTTGTCATGTTTTTATACTTAAATTTGGATCTCTGCTGCTTCTAAAAACAACCCACGCACTTAAAAAAATAAAACACCCACCAATTGTTTGGCAATAAGTTAATATTTTTTGGTGACTGGAAACTGAGCCGTTTCAAAAACCTTCCAACTGCACCGTTACCTAGCAACCCCAGAAAATTCCAGCATGTTACCTAGCAACCCCAGAAAATTCCAGCATGTTACCTAGCAACCCAAGCTGAGTTCTACCACATTTGTTCAGCTGGTTTTCAAAATTCAAATTCAAAACTACTTTATTAATCCCAAAGGGAAATTAAATACCACTGTATGAGGTGTACAAAGGCTGCTGGAAAAGACAAGTATTTTATTGTTAATGTGACATTCAGAAACCATAGTTTGTACAGTTAAAAGGTCACCTGTAAACTGTACCACAGTTTTAGAGTTTCACAAAGATCTCCACACAATAAATCTCATGCATCCATTTCTGGGAATGAAACTTTGAATTGCTGTAATTTCATGTTTGAAAAATATTGCCACTTTAAATTTCTGAGCTTCTTGCAGAGAAATCAAACCCCTCATAAATAAAACATGTCTCTGACTGCAAGCAGGGATCCACGTGGTTTTCTCTCCGCTGCTGAGTTTTTATTAAAACCATGTGTTTCAGACTTTGCACAATGCCGCTGTGGTTCTCTCTGAGTATGTGAATTAGTCTAGATCGAATGCACAACAGTTTGTGTTGCTTTACATTATGTTTTTCCTTTCTGTTCTTTTTTTTAGCTCTAAAAGTGAGGCTGTACAATTTGAAAAAAGAAAAAAAATCCAGTCTGATTTCATCTACACCATTTGACTGAAATTATTTGCAATTTACACCACATCTAGTTTTTCAGAGAGTTGTTCATGAATGGACTCTGTTTTTGTCCTTCCTTATAATTCAACAAACCTTGTATGTTACTATTACAACAAACCCAGAACATTTTCACTATCCAGGCCAAACAAAATGAAGTCAATACCACCAGGTCGCTGTTGTAGCTGCAGTCACCACAAAGCTGGAAACTTGACTGAGTTATTTAGATTTTTTTCCTTAAAGCTGTGTGTGTGGGCTGCTGGAGATATTTTCTGGTCATTTCTTAATTACATTTTTAAATGTCTAAAATTAATTTTATTGAAAAGTGTTTTAGCAATCTTTCTTTCATTGCCATTAATGATGTGCAAACGCATTTGCAACTTGTTGGAAGAAATAAGAAAACGCTTTTTTTGCTGTGCACAAGTGACACAATGATTACATTGAACAAGCAGTTTTGATCTTTCTAATTGTGAGAAATGAGAAAAACTATGACATAGATGTGCACCAGAAAGCAGAGCTTTGGAGAAAATACATCCCTACACTTGAGGGCCTATCAGCTCCGTTTGGGTGGAGAAACAGGAACTTTCTTCCAACAAAAGGGCCTTCAGTAAATTTTCCCAGAGCGCTGAGAAACTGGCAGCAGCGGCTCCACATGATGCAGCTGCTGCTGTGAGTTTGGACTAATAAATCTGCCGGGTTTCACCTTCTAAATTCGAGTGAGTTTTTTCAATCAGCCACTGTTTGTGTTGTAAAATAAGGAAGAGTGACTGTAGGATGGATGTTATGGGGAGATTTCTGAACACAGTAGGTGGGGGATTGCTGCTGATAAAATAAAGCAGGAAAAGTGCCAACTCAGCAGCTAATTCATCCAAGTTTGGCCAAAATTTGAGTAATGTCATTTAAAATTATACAAAGGTTTCAAAAAATGTGATTTCACAGAGTGGATTTTTTTAAATATCTACAGTTGAAACATTTTACATACACTGAATAAAAAGACAAACTTATTTCTTTCTCACTGTCGGAAGTTAAATCAGACAAAACTTTTCTTGTTCCAGCTTAGCTAAAATTAGCAAAATTATTTCTATTTGCTAAATGTGAGAAAACTTTTTCACTTGAGTCAAACCTTTTAGGTTTTCTTACACAAACATCTCACAGTAGTTTGTACATTGTGTCAAACAAGAAAGCAGTGGGTATTTCAGGTGTGGCCTTAAAATACACCCACAGATGTGACTCAAATTTACTCAAATGTTTTATTTAACCTATCAGGCGTTTGTAAAAGGAAACCCAAAAGGTTTGACGTGTGTCATACAGTTTAAAAGTCAGTTATCTCTGTTTCCAGAGAAAATTCTCACTAAGTTTTCTGGCATTTTGCAAATAGAAATAACAAGAAGAATTTGGTCTGATTTCTGTCAGTTTTCTGTCTTTTTTTCAGTGTATGTAAATATCCAGTTTTAGCCATTAGCATAAACATACAAACCAATCATATTATTGTTTTATAGTCTGTGTTTGTTGAGTTTCTGGTTATTTTATCATAATCAAACTCTGCTCAGCTAAAACAGAACAGTAGCTTTGTTGAGATCTGAAACCCGACCAGCTGCAGAAAACAACTCGATGAGAAATCAGGAAATTCACAGATTAAATTTAGTCTGTGGGTATAAAGCGGTCTCTTCTGTGAAGTCAGGTGGAAAGAGGGTGATGCAGACTGAAGTCAGTAGATTCTTTGCTGCTCTGCAGAAATCTCTTAGCAGCAGACAAAAACAATCCATTCCTATTCTGTTCACACTCATCACATCTTAATCAAGTTGCATTGACATTTTAACATGTTGGACCAAATCTGTCTCAGCTTTATGACCTCTGGTGTTTAAACATTTAAGAAGGGATTATCAAAACACAATTACTTTTCATTCATGATACAATTTTGAGTGACTCTGCTCTAAAAATTCCCACTTTAAATAACCCATCGCATCTAAGTCTCTTACTTTTGGGTAAATTTGTCTTTGAGAGTAAATCTGGAAACTAGTTTCATGTTGTGCCCTGTTTGTTAACTGCATTATAATCTTCATAGGGATATTTGCCTGCTAAATCAATATTCTATTTACAACGACTTTCTTGAACATTTCAAGTTTGTCACATTGCAACTACAAATTTTGTGTATTTTATTACTATTTAAATAACTCATGCTCAGCCAGGTTGAACCGTGAGCATCTATGAACAATAATATTCAAGTTCTGCCACAGATTTTCTATTGGATTTAGGTCTGAATGGCTCTTTCTAACACAGGAATACACTTTATTCTTCCGGATGTTAATGTGTCAGAAGAAAAGGTGAAAGGACGGGAAGGGAAAGTTTAGAGAAGTGCGATGATGAATGTTTTGGAAACAGTGGCGCTACAAAAACGGAGCATGCTCAGAATTAGACATGAGAACACCAGAGGGACGGCTAGTGTTGAATCATTTAAAAAATACTTAAGAGAGGCTGAAACAGATTGTGCAGAGGATGGAAATATGTTGTAAAGGAGAAAATAGAAAAGGAGGAGAATCCTTTAAAGATAAGGTGAAATTAATGCATTCAACTCCACAACAGCAAAATATGTGGCTCCTGATGAAAAATGCAGCTGCAGTTTTTATCTGCAAGGCATAATGTGTATTCACTGCAGTACACCAAACCTGCAGCATGCTACTGATATACTGTATCAGGCTCTTCTTTGTTTCTTCTTGAACGTAAGTGTCAAGGTGAAGCCTAACAGATTTACCTTCACAAGTGGAGCATTACGGCTTTCTCTATAATGCTCCACTTGATATATATAACTCTACAATAAATTTCATTGGGTTTATTTCAAATGAAACTGGAAAAAGAGAAAAAGCAACTAAGAAAAGAAAGAAAGGGAAGTAAAGCAAAACATTTAGGGTGCATTCACAGCTCTTTAATGGAACTCTGGTTAATTTGCCTAGAAAGTCCAGTTTGTTTGGGGAGTTATTGCAACTCAAATGCATATGTGAACACCAAGCGGTCCAGAGATCGCTCCAAAAGCAGGAAGAGAGCTACAATGCAGGGCATTCTGGGTAAGTACAACCAAAATAAACATGAGAGTTTGGCACTGGCGGGAGAAATGGGTTGTGGTCTTTTACCAAAGACAAAAGAGAAATTCAACAACCGCTAAAATCTCCATTTTTGTTTACATTTTGCAAAGTAGGAAGCTCTTTGGTCATGTCTTCTTTGGAGGTTTCATGTCATTTCCATCAGGAGTTTTTGGTTGCAGCGCCCCCACAGGAGAGGAGGGAAACAAGTTTTTCAGATAAGAATAGAAGAGAGGGAAAAAGGATTGAGAATATACAATAAAACAACTGGAAGTTTAGAGAGAGAAAAAATAGAGAAACCACAATGATACATAACATATAGCATCAACTAAGTCACTGAAAAGCACAACATATTAATAAATACAAGATGTATTTAGCGGCAACCGCAGAAGAAAAATATTCCATATAACCCTGAAAGCATTTAGTGATGTTAAGCAATCCAAACTGTGAGATTAAATCTAGGATTTATGAGAGAGCAGAGTGGGGGGGTCTTGAGATAAATAATGTGTGTTTTCAGCAGGGAATATAAAAATGTGCTTGTTCTTCAGTGGGTGTGACTTTTTTTTACACTTGGTTGAAGAGAAAAAATCCCCTGGGCTCACTAAACATCGCACTGTGTGTTCTGCATGAGCAAAGAGGGGCTGCAGTCAAAATGAGGAGTAAAAGCCTATATAATATGAGAGCGGATGAGCGCTAATAAGCTCATAACACCTTTGAAAAAGCTGCTCTGTGAACAGATCTGTTACATGTTGGTGGTTTGTTTTATTCAAGCTCAGCAGTTTCCCACGATCAGCGAGTGTGTGTTTGTTTTTCTGTTTTACTCCAGGCTTGTTCGCTGGAAAGATCATTCTCTCTTACATCACCTCCTGGCTCTTGAGAGAACAGTCGAGGCTTTATATTGTCTGCGTTTGAAACCTCTCATTTTCTCTTTAAAGGGAACCTATTATGCAAAATTTTACATTTTGCACATTTTTGTACTTACATTTGTGTTTCTGCTGCTTCTAAAAGCAGCTTAAGAGCTTTAAAAACACCCAGCTGTTTTTGCCAGTAAGTTAATGTTTTTCTTTTTGGTATCTGGAAAATTAATTGTTTCAAAATCCTCTGGAATGTTATGTCACAAATCAGCAGGCACTGCCTGTCACCTAGCAACCCTAGCAAAGCCCAGCCCGTTACCTAGCAACCCAAACTGAGCTCCAAACGTTTGGTCAGCTAGTTTTACCTTTGTATTCACTGTACAATGGCTGCTGGAAAACAGTGTTTTGGCTGCATTCTTGTTGATTGTGCAGGAGACTCTACTTCTGCTTTTCAAAGCTGTGTTATTGTATAATTGATCATCTGTTTGCAGTTATTTTCAGGTGTGATTGTAAATCTTGAGTTGGGGTGGCATGACCAGCAGCAGCTTATTTGGACTTAAAGTGATATAATGTACATATTTTATTGTATTTTGATTGACATGTATTTTCATGTATAGAAATGTTCAACCAAAGACTGGGGTTGCAAATTAGCTGCAGCTGCATGCTCCGTTGCAGACTTGTTCTGTCTTGTTTGTGTGCATTGTCCCAGTTAAATAAATGAGTAAATAAAATTAAATGAAAGCAGCTCAAAATAGGCAGAACTGACCTAAAAATGTAACGAACATTTCCATATCCTTTTTTACAGTATTCAGACTTTTCCATACTTTATTTCTAAAGCACTTAAAATACAATATAGCAGCTGACCAAAGTGCTGTACAAAAATAAAAACAAAAGACAGCAATAAAAAAGGAATCAAAACATAACAAATATGAGGAAGGAGTACAACATTAAGTCAGAGATGCTAGCTTTAGGGAATAAAGGGAACAAATTACATCACCTGCACTGGCTTAACCCATTGTTTCCCTCACCGTCTCCATGGTAACATTCCAGATTAAACCACATAGGTTTCATATCTATTGTAAAGCAGTGATTCTCTTACATCTTTTTACTGCTGAGACCAACTAAAAAACAAAAGCAAGCACTTCATCCTCCCTCCATTGTATAATCCTGCTGCATCCTGTCAAATGTAAAAGCAAATTCCTTCCACTTACAATAACATCATGTTTATTTATGTAAACAAGGCAGTTACAATGGCACACCAACAACTTCATATTCTGCAAAGACAAAGGAGCTTCACAGATACAAAAAGGAGGGATGGACACATGGTGAGGCGAAGGGAAAAGGTTGGTCAGCCCTTTGAGGAGGAAGAAGGTCAGCTAAGAAGAGTTTGTGCATCAGAAGGAGGTCAGAAAATCTCAGTCCAACACTGATCCAATTGTTGGTGGTAGACCCTGCTCTTTCCTCCACTTTGCCATGCGCCGCCTGTACCATTTCTGTGGGAGAAAAACAGTGAGGAAGTTGTTAAAGCAGGTTGCAGTTTTTTTCCAAGGGCGCTAAGGCTGCAGAGCCTGAACAACCAGAACAATGACGTAACTCTTCACACTGAAATCTATAGCAATGACATGATAGTTACGCAATTGGACTTGCTGTGCTGCCAACTAATGAATTTGGGTTTTTTCTTAACTGATATTTATCCAGAGGCCTTATGCTGCTTTTGAATGCAAACAATAACAATTGAACCTGAGAACAAGGTGGACGCGATTCCCAAACTGGAAACCTAATCAGTTTGTTTCTGATTCAGCCATTCAAGAAAGTCACATGAACTAAACAAACACTGTACAGGAAACTTAAAGATGCAAAATATTTGTTTAAATGACTGAAAAACATGCCTTTAATTTGAACACAGTTCCCCTTGATTGAAAATAAAACAAAAAGGTTTTGATAGCCAGTTTGTGTTTAGTCTTTATTATGTTATATCAACAAACTGAGCACATTAACATGGTGAGAAATAGCCTATCAGCATCTTAGTCGTTGCATTTTACACTCACTTTAAAATATTGTTTGTTGAAAATTGCCCTTAGGCTAATGCTAAAAATAGCATCTTTTTAGTATGCTAATGTTAGTATAGTTTATTTGATAGTAAGCAGTTTGATTTTTTGATGCTATTTATACCAAATTGTCATTGATCTTTTAACAAGATTCATTATTTATGGTTTAGCTTCATTGTGTTGAGTAAAATTAAGAAATTAATATGTTAACATTAGCACAGTAATATATGTGATGTAGAACGTGGACAATTACCATGTACAGATTAACATGCTAATGTTAGCATAGTAACATTCATGTTATGGAAAGGTTTTAATTAGCACTTAGGTTTTAGCATGTTAGCACTGTAGAAACAGTCATATTTATGGGAAGCAGGTTCAGCCTGTACATGTTAGCTTGATAACATTTAGATTTATGTTATGGAAATGCGACAGTTAGCGGTAAAAGTTTGGCATGCTAACATTTGCATTGAATTTGTGGTCAATTTGTTCAAAGATGACATTAAGCATTTACATTTTTGCATAACTTAGCATTAACAATTATCACACTTATGTTACAACAATGTAACTTTTTTCTTTTGCATTTTAGTTTCCATTTGCTTTAGCTAACAGTACATTTTGTGTTTTTTTATGTTAGCTTACTAAACTCAAACTGACATCTGTAAAATTTATAGTATTCCTACATTTATGTTTTGTTTTTGTTTTGTTTTTTACTGAATATTTAACACGGTATGTTCATCAGCATAGCATTAATATTCACAAATGTACACAAATTTAATAATCGCTTGCACTGAACTCAGGAAACTGGTGTTCCATTTGTTGAATTTAAAATGCAGATTGTGAGCTTTAGTCCAACAGTTGTTGCACTCTGACCACTCAGCCAGTAAGTGCCCCATTAAACTCTGACCAGAGGATGACTGTGATGCCTCAACATACACCCTTGACCTACTGCATTGCTGTTCTGCAGTTCACGTTGTGAAGGGATTCAAAGCGCCGCTGACGTAATCTTGATAATGCCCAGGGGGAAGGAGGGATACATCTCTCTGACAGAAGACTAGTTGTTTGAGCTGTGCGTCTCACAGGCGGGACATTTTCCACGTTTTCTACTGAAAACACACAAAGTTCTCTTCTGAAAGTCACTTGGGAATAACACTAACGCAAGCCCCCAAAGCAATTCACGAATAGTCTCCAACTGAGCAATCCTGCTCTTTCAAGTGCAAATTGCTGCCTTCGCACTTCACTTTACTTTTTATAAACTCCAGCAGCAAACTTTAGCCTTGAAGTAGTGCTTTTGGATTTTTTATTTATTTATTTTTTTTTGCTACATGGTTTGCACTGAATTACATAAGTCAACTCTAATGCTGCAGCAAACAAGAAGATTTGTGCCAGAGTTTAAACATGCACCACAGAGGCCAGAACACGTAAATATAATTAATGTGAAATGGGAGTGGTGGTTGGGTTGGGTTCCTTTAGCTAAACCTTCCCCAAATGCTTGCTTTGTTAACAAACACAAAACCCTGAACAGGAGAGGTGGCAGGAGGAAAAGAGGAGTTAAGTCGGGTCTTTTGATGAGGGGCCAGACCTTTACCTCATCCTGCCTGGACCGGGCTTCCCCGTCAGCTCAGCCTCCCACCTTTGTGTACAGTGAATGGAAACACAGAAAGGGTTGGATTACAAGCCTCCCTGGCCACATAATTAAATGTTTCTGATGTAATAGGCTGAAGATTAGACCTGGTAGTATTAGTGGTTTTAAGTTTTCCGTGTTATGTTTTTGTTTTTTTAATTTTTGAAGCTTTTCTATTCCTACATTTATCTTTTTTTTAAAAGGATCACAGCTAATCGATGCCGGACTTTTCATTTATGCAAAACTGATACTGTATTGTAATTGGATAATGGAAATATCCTTCCTTGTCTAAATTTATTGATTTATTAGAGAAAAGAGAAAACTGCAACAAAATAAACCTTTATATTTGCATGTTTGTGCCAATCCTGCAACAGTTTTCTTAGTGTTTTCCCTAGTGGCTCAAAAATAAAAATAAATGTGTCACAGAGCTGTATTTTCTTCTTAAATTTCTTATTTTTATGACTTTAGAAAAATATTCTAGAACACATCATAGGGCATGTTCGTGTAAAAAGGAAGTCATCTGCTGCAATAAAGTGTCACAACGATGACCAAACCAGCTCTTCGTTGCAAAACCACAAAATCTCACCAAGTAGTTTTGGTCTAGTTTCTAGTGAAAATGTCTTAGTACACTAGAAATAAGACAAAACTAACTTACAAGTATTCAGTGAGACATAGCAGTTTGTCTTAAGTCAATAATTCCTTAATATTGAGGAAAAAGTATTAGTTCCATTGGCAGATTATTTCACTTATAACATGGGATAAATGTTTTGTTATATGTGAAATAATCTGCCAGGGGAAGTAGTACTTTTTCAAAAATACTAAGAAACTGTTTACTTAAAACAAGCTCCTATATCTTGCTGAAAAGCAACTTTTAATTTAGTTTTGTCTTATTTCTAGCATACTAAGATATTTGCACTAAAAAATAGAAAAAAATATACTTGCTAAGATTTTGTTTTTGCAGTATTTAACTTCATCATATAAATACTTCACAGATGCACAACAACAAAAGACTAAATTAAGATTATTTAGAGCCGATAAAACTTAATTTTTACTCTTTCAACCAATCTAGTAGGTTTCCTGCCTCAGCAATACATAGCTGTTTAAATCAGTGTTTTTTCAACTCATTTATGCAAATTGAGTCACTGCAGCTGACTTCCTTCAAGGCATCAGGAAGTGGATTATTTATGCAGGTATCCAGGATCTCCCTCTGTAGTGTTTTTATAAACCTGTATTCATAGTTTACATTTTATGACTACAGGTGAGGTAAAATATTAATAAAATAAGAAAAAAACGAGTGATATCAAGAATAATGTCTGAATAAGCAATAAATCAATTAACTACATAATAGAATAAAATAAACTTGATAATCCCAAAAGTCCTCACTGGAATTTTTGCCTAATCATTCATATTTTTTTGAAGAGCCTATGAAGCAAATGCTTCATAATCAATTATATTTAATGGTTTCATTTGTGTTTTGATTTTTATTTTATTTATTCCTTTTGGTTGTTTTGGGTTTTATTTTATTTTGGATATTGCCACCTTCCTAAAATGACAACCTACGTCATTTTTTGGCAAATTAGATTTTTTTCTTTTGGCAAAAAAGAGATGGTGATTTTATTTGTGTTGGAGTTCTGTTTGGTTGCTAGGTGACGGGCTGGGCTTGACTGGGGTTGCTAGGTAACAATGCAGCTTCTGTTGATTGTGACTTAAAAATCGGGAGGTTTTTAAAACGGCACCAAAAAACGCTCACTTATTATAAAAAGAACAGCTGGGTTTTTTTAAGGCTTTTTTTGGGCTGTTTTTACAACTTGTTGAGATTCAAATGGATGTTAAAAAAGTGAAAAATGTGCATTTGAATTTAAGCTGTTGGCTGATATTTGATCTTGGGGGCGCACTGTGACCAAACCAAATCTAGACCAAACCAGATGTGGAAAAACAAGCTGTGGCTCCTCCATTGTAAAGTCTTTCCAGAACTTTGAATGAACAGAAAAATGACAACATGCTGAAATACGCTTGTTTGTCTTTCTGCTTATGCAAACCGCACCATAACTAAAGCTGGTGTAACTGGTTTGTTGGGTTGACGTACAAAGACATCACTCCTGAAGTATGCAAGTGATTGTTTGGTCAAACACTCGTTTAGTTGCCATGTCAGAGTTGTGTCTCTTCAACCACAGGCAGAAATTTGCCTGAAACGCACCTGAACCTGGGTCAGCTCAATCAGACGGATTCCCAGTGGTTATTCTATGATTCATCTGAGGTTTTCTTCACTTTGTGCTCTAACTGAGGAAACTTCACATCTGGCAGCTGATAAGACAGATGCAAAGGCTTTACAGAAAGCCAAAGGAATTTCTCAGATAGGTGGGAGGTTCGCATGTTGGAGAAAGAGGTAATCAAGTGACATGTTATTTCTGATATTCAGTTTGTGGCTAACAAACTATTTTAAAAATGTTTCATTCTTTGAATAAATTGCTCTGTTTTTAAAAGTATATCTAGAGATGAATTTGACACTGATGATTTTATATTATGCTTCTCTGCTGAACAGACAAATCTAAGCCTGGTTATGTATTTCCGTCAGAGCATATCAGGGTTTAAACTGTTCAAAACCCTGAAAATGTTACTATTCTTATCATGAATGGACTTTGATCTGGCAGTAGGGAGCCTTAAGTAACAGCACAGTTACGTTACCGTGTGTGTGATTAATGTACGTCAGCGCAGCAGTGGCCTGTGACTGAAAGTCAAAATGGAGTCATCCAAAACAACGTAGACACACCCTCAGTTAATTCTGTTTGACAAGTCCCTTAAACATGCATCCGCCCTGCAAATTAATACGTTTTAGCAGGATATTCAACTCTGCTGTGACCTAATGACAAACAAATCAACTTGACAAGTGTAGTAGTGTCATTTTATACAAGAAAAACAAAAGTTAGATCTTCTCACGAAGCTTTTATATCAAGTTATGCTTATGCTTGTCTCAGAATGCTCAGACTTCACTTCAAAAGTTCAACAACATCACATAGTGGCATTAACTCTTTTAAACATTTCAGTTCATATTTAATTTGAAGATCAAATACCTGAAAACTGTGATATTAACATTTAAAGTAAGCAAAATCTACATTAATGGAGTGTATTTTTATTTTTAGTGGCACACCGCCCAGGGAACCATTCCATCAGAGGGCGGCACAGCATTTAAGAAACAAAATTTCCAAACCTAACGATTTTTCTATTCACATTTGCGGTCAGTAAGAAATGTTGTGCACATTTTCAGCAGTGGAAGAATATGCTGCGAACTCGGAAGTTCGCTCATTTCTTATTGGCACTAACTTATAAAACAGTTAAAATATTTTAGGGATCTGGAAAGCATTTCATCATCTTTTGTTTAAATTCTCAAAACTTGGTCTGGTCAAACCTGAACTGGATTATTTTAATTAAGTATTGGCATAAATATATCAAAATATGGATTTTTTTTTATTTTTTTTTTTAAAGAAGTAGATTTATTTCACCTACATCCTAAACAGTGATGAATCCAGAAATTCTGTCTTTAAATATTAAATTTCACATAATTTTTTATGTACTGTATATGTGTGCTAAACTGGTTCAGGTTCTATTTGATGATACTACTTTTTGTCATTATGTTGTAATTTTAACTTAGGGAGAACATTAATCAGTTGTGGGATTCCTCAAGGGTATGTTCTCGAGTCACTTTGTATTTAGCATATCCACCTAGCTCAGATTATAGAGTAATAAAACAAGTTGACTACAGACACTATATATGCCGATGATACAACTTTCTATTACAACAGTCAAAGTATCTGGAAAGGTCAGAATTCCCTCCAGCTTAATCCCAAAAAGTAGAAGTTGTTGCTTCTGTTCCCAACTAGAATCAGGTAGAATAGGAAATCTTGCCATATTGGTCTAAACGTACAGATCTTGGTTTAAATATATTCCTGAAGTGCTTGGGAAGTGTACGTCTCAGAATTTAGCATCTAGATCATCAGAAACCTGCTTACTCTCTGTTCTCAGAACCAGAAGGTGTGGCAGCATTTAGTTTCTGTGTTTCTCAGCTCTGAAAGCCTGAGATGTGCAACACTTTCAGATTATATAATTCAGCACTAAACCAGCTGTTTACTGCAGCTTTCAATCACAGACTTTCCACAAATGAACAACTAGAAGGTGCAAGATTACATTTGCAAATTAATATTTGCATCCCATAAATGTTTCATATTATATTTGTCTGCATTTTGAAGGAAAGCTTGAAACTTCCTTAAAAATGAATCTATCAGTCTGAAAACTCTTAGTGCCAACAAAAAAGTACTTAAAAGATAACCTATGAATCAGTAGCACTTTTTTTATTCTGGTACACGGTTTAAACAAATAGATTATAATATTTTTGCATGAAGCTGAAACGTAAGCCTCACCTCTACATCCTCCTCTGACACTCCGACCTCTGCAGCGATCAGCATGAGGCTCGGCCCCTCTGGATGTCTGTTGGTTCTGAAATTTTCCTCCAGTATTCGGAGTTGGTCATCGGACAGTCCAGCGCTCCCTTTATCTTCAGAAGCCATGTTTCTCTCTTTTATTCCCGGTTCGTGGTCTCCGGTCAGTTCTGCACCGGCTTTTAAAGGCTCCGGTCCCGGATCAGACGTGAGCGCAGCTGGACGCGCAGAGCTGGCGCAGCGTGGAGCGGCGTTTCCAGTGACAGCTCAGTGGGAAGCAGCGTGTGGATGTGGGAGTGGATGGTGAGTGTGTGGAGACTTACAACAGAGGAGGCGAGTCATAAAGCCAGTCCCACCAAGCAACCCGCCCACAGAGGAGGAGGAGGGTGAAGAGTACAAAACATTGTAGGGACAAAAAAAAGCACCAAAACATAATACTTAAATACGCAAATACTTTTTTTTTTTTTATACATATTATATAAAAAAAATAAAATAACAAAGTTACGCAAATATTTTAAATAATCTATTAAATGTTTATGCAGAAAAGTCATAAAAAGCATATAGTTAAAATAAGAAACTAATGGAAGCTGAAGAATATATATAAGCAATAAAATAATACAGGAATATAAATTATGTTTTATTATGTAAGCGGGGTGGAGAATAAAAAAAGTGTAAACTTCTCACTTCTTTCTCAATAAGTACAGCAGCTAAAACTACTGATTCTTATGTTGCGAAATATTTTTCAAAATTAATTTTAATTTGTACATGTACGTTTGTATTCCCGTTTTTGTTTTCTTTGTTTTGTTCTAAATAAAGAGAGCATAGAAAAGACAAAGCTCTACGCCAAATTTTAATCCATCAAATCTGCGAATAGTTTATGTATTCATTTTAAAAATAATAATAATAATATAT
>CAEFZY010044406.1:0-79155 GCA_903066815.1 Brachyrhaphis roseni
GGTTGGGGACCACTGGACTAGGTCATCAAATCAGTCTGTCAACTACGTTGCCTGTAGGGATTTTTAATGTCCAGCAGGTGTCAGTATTCAGTGACACAGTATCGACACAGTATCAATGCAGTCACTACTGTATACCAACCATCACACAGAAGCAGGGACGTGGATATTTGTGGTTCTTTTGCTCCGGGCGCCTTACAGTTGTTGATTGATTAACAAATTTAGCTTCAAAGATCCTCTACAATGAAATCAGCCATTCCCGTTCACATACACACTGATGATGGCAAGTTACTACATGGTAACCACAGTCTCCCAAGGGACGTCTGATAGAAGTGAGGCTGACATATTCAGCCTCACTTCATCTCCCTTCATCTCCCTTTTCTTTTCTGTCAGCTTCCCACTGTGAGGAGCTTCTCTCTGACAGGGTAAGGTAGGTGGTGAGGTAGAACATTTTATCCCTGGCCTTCTTATTGTCTTGCATGTTTAGCCATTTTCCTGCTTTAGCACACATGATTTCAATTGATGGCTGATTAACAGCCATTTGCTGAACTTAAATCATCTGAATCAGGAGTATTAAAGCAAAAAAACAAAACATGCAGAATAGTGTGCCTTGAGGACAATGGTTAGGAAGCGCTGCTCTAAAGCAATAGTTCCTTACACATAGTGTAATGGGTTAAGAAATATTATAGTTTAGAATACTGTAAAATACTGCTTTTTGCAGATGTTGTGGTCCTATAGGCTCCATCAGGTCATAATATCCAGCTTTTACTGGAGTAGTCTGCAGCCGAGTTTGAACTGGCAGAGTAAAGCTGCTGCTTCTTCACATCGAGAGGAGCCAGTGGAGGTGGCTCGGCCATCCGGTTAGGATGCCTCCTGGACGCCTCCCTGTTGAGGTTTCTAGACAAGTCACACTGGGTGGAGACCCAGAGGAAGACCCAGATCACGCTGAAGGGACTATTGCCCCTTTTCTACTGGCTCTACTTCAGGAGCCTCACTCTACTCGGCCCGGCCTGACTCGGGTCTACTTCGAAGTGAACTCATTTCCACAGACCCGGCTCGGTCTGTAACAGGGTGTCGCCTCCTGGCGGTGGGGGGTATAGCTCCTCGCCTCCATGTGCTGTTCTTCGTTACTGTTCGACTGAGCGCTTTGTTATTTTTCCCCAGACCAAAGAAGAAGAGAGAGCTGAGCTTTTTTTTTTTTTCTTTCTTACAGATATATCCACTCACTGCTCACCTGAACATCACAGAGCTGTTTGGATAGCAGTGACATTTTTCTGCATCTGAGTTAGGTGAACTGGGGGGATGGGTCAGGATCTGAAGTGGCTAACTGAGGCTTTCCATTCTGATCACTATGTCAACAAAAACAACTAATTCCTCATTGCTCCATCAAGCTGATGCTGAATATTGAAGTCCGATGCACGGAAAAGCCGGCATCTCATTGTTCACCGCTTACTTGTAGCGTCACAGGACTCCCATCACTTCTGTGTTGTAGCGTGTTTTCAATTTTGAGCTGTTTGCTGTTCTTCTCTCTTTGCTCCCGTCTGACCACACCCACAGCCAATCAGTGAACAGGAGTGAATCTTGCGTCACTCCAAAGCAGAAACCAAAAAAGCAGAGATCGACCTGAAAAAAATGCAAGTGGAAACGCTTGCAAAGCAAGCCGAGTAGAGTGGAGTCGGGACCATTAGAGCCAGTGGAAAAGGGGCATTTTGTCTGGCCTGGGAACGCCTTGGGATTCCCCCAGAGGAGCTGGTCCAAGTGGCTAGCTCCCCTGAGACTCCTTGCTTAGCCTGCTGCACCAGCAACCCAAGTCCAGATAAGCAGATGGATGGATACTGTAGCACTTACAAGGTCTATTTAGTTGTTGAAGTCAGCAAAATCTACCCTTCATCAGTTGCTGTGAATATTTAGCAGTCTGCATTAGCTGTTTATTATGTAAGGACATAAAATGCATTTGAGTGGGCTGCTAATTATGTGAGGATGTTTTATCAAAACCTGCAAAACCTGATTATGTTGCTGGGTTTCCCCCAGAAAACTTGCTAAGCCCGGATGTCGGATCCATTGTGTTTTCGTATTAAAAGACGTTAAGTAGAGAGGAAAAATATTACTACGTAATTATATGTTACAGGAAAACATCGCAAGTGAAATGCTATATAAACCCACAACTAGTTATAAAAACAACAAATCAAAAAATACAATTAAACTGAATATTAATTATTTGCACTTTCGTTTAATCCAAATTAAGTCAGCGGCTCCTTAAGCCCCCCCAAGTCTTCAGGTGGGGCTAGTAAAGCATGTCTACTGGCAGGCTTATAATACATTGGGATAAACCCTGATGTTGGGAAACAACACACTTGTCAAAGTGTATTTGATGGAGGTACCTTTGATACCTCATTCTTTATATTAGTCACCACAGTCTTTTAATTAAGCTACGGACTGAGGCCAGATGTACCGCCAAGCTTCTTTTATTATTGATCCCAAAGCACAAGAGTGCTGGTACTGAATATGGAGCCTCCAAGTGACAAATACTGTCCTAGGTTACAAAAATCACATTTCTACATGAGCAGCACGACAAGAAACTGATTTTTCTTCCCATTTTTTTGTAAAATAGCTCACCTACAGTTCAATAATTCAGCAGTCATTTTATTACGCCAAATGAGAGCATGTCCAGACATCATTGGATGAAGAATGCCTGTGAACTTAAATTTTCAACATTTTCTCAGATTCTCAATTATAACTGATCTTCTGGTCATTTTTTGAGATTTATTGTTCCTTTTGAGGAATTATCCTTAATGTTCTTCTTAACCAGAGTCTCAGATTAGGTAGACCGTCATGGTAGGTCTACCATAATCCTTTCATTTTCAGATGACGGACTTAGCAGTTCTCTGTGAAATATTTGAATTTATAGATAAGAGTCAGGGATCTTAGAGTCAGAAATATCTAGAGCAGAAGTTGAGATCAACAGGATGTGGCACTCTGACAGAATTAGACAACTGTTTAAATGTGTAGAAACAGTTTGGATGAGTCTGACCAGCAGAATGATCTGCTGCCACACACCTCAAAAGATAGAAAGAGATGTTTTAGCAACATCACCAGCCAGCATGTGTTTTTCAGTCAGTTCATTCTGTGTGATACATGGATGACAACCACCTGTGGAACAGCTGCATTAATTCCCCTGAACCTGTCAGCCTACACCACCGCACATAATAATGAGTCACTTTTTCTTTGCTCACACACGCCTCCGACCCCAAAGCCACCAAGGGAGGACGTCTGCCCGTGTTTTAGCAGGAGGTGTGAGAGAGGTGCAGATGTGTGATTCCAAGGGAGGAACTTTCTCCATTTCAGCAGTCCGTCACAGCACACCCCATGAGTCTGTCATCTGTGTCATCTCTGTGAATAGAATGCACCAACAGATAAATACAAGCTGGAGGTTGTGTGTGTGTGTGTGTTTATTTGTAATGCCTTGTGGGGTTTCACATTTTCCTGACACATACTACTTTGTGAGGACTCACTGCTCCTTGTGGGGACCGAAGCCTGGTCCCCACAAGGGGAAACGCTGTTTTTGGGTCAGGGGTCAGATTTAGGACTAAGGTGTGAATTGAGTTTTGGTTAGGCTTAGGGTTAGGTATGTAATGGTTAGGGTAAGGGTAAGGTTTAGGCTGTAGAAATGAATGGAAGTTAATGGAAAGTCCCCACAAAGATAGCCACGCAAATATGTGTGTGGGGGTGTACGTGTGTGTGTGTGTGATGACACATTGACAAAAACGAACAGAATGTGAACACAGGAGAGAAAAGCAGATGTGAGAAACATTTCTGCATGTTTTCCCTTGGTCTCGTTATCACAGTCACTTGTAGGATGTACCTCATACTTGGCATGTTTGATTTCACTTTCTTCTGGTGTTGGGTAGACTGGTGTGGAGAAAAATGTGTTGCAATATTATTGAAAGCACATAACATGATCATAAAATAATCCATCAAAGACGTTTTGAGAGTAATTTAATGTGTATCCAACGGTTGAACATACATCTGTCTCGTTTGCTTTTTAAAAAAATATATTTTCAAGTGATTATTTCCAGATTTTGTTTTGTCAAAAGATTTTTCTTTTCAAATAAATTTTCAGACTTAAAAAAAATAAAATAAAATTCTACTTTTTGAAACAGTTTCTTTGTTTATAATAACAAGAGCAAATTTCTTTTGATGCGATTCTACTTTTCCATAGAAGACTCACATTTTTACCTTGATATTTGCACAATGCAGATCGAGCTGTACTAGAAGGAAGATAATGAATACAAAACTATAACATTTTATAGTGTGCATATTGGTTGGACCTGAATTAGGGTTCTGATGCTGAGTAAGGTTCAGCTGGCTTCAAGTTCACATTTCAAAGCCTAAATGTTTAAAGCAGCAGATAGTTTAATTCTGAGTTTGTTTTAGATAAATATAGAGGTTCAAAAATAATCTAAACATGACGTCAGTAACATGTAGGCTATCAGTGGCACATTGGCCTCCAGCAACATATTACATCTAGTATTCAAACTGTGTATAACCTAATATTAGCAAAACCAATAGCTAAAAATGGTTAGCAAAAATGATGTCAATGGATTGACTCAGTTCATTTAGTAAGTTAGTAAGTCTGTATAAGCTAAAGTGACCTAAAATGTTAAATAACATCTGGGGTGTCACTAATGTGTTCACTAACATGGACTTACTCCATTCAGTATGCAAGCAATATTGTATAAGCTAAATAGCATCAACGCTAAAAGCTGTCTGAAAGGTGAAACCTGATATATTTGCTCAGAAAGAAGTTTTTTTTTTTTTAATTATATTTAATGTTACCACAATACTTTCACACAATTTTACTGGTTATCCGTCTTTTAATTCTCTTATTCATGATAAATACAATCACACTTTTTGAAACATCAGGCTTAAACAGTCTGATTTATCGAACGCTGCTGCATCCTAGTGGCTCAATGGAGCATTAATCATTCTTCAAAGTTAATCAGCAGAGCAACGTTACATCAAGGATAATGTCTCTGGATTGCTTCTGAGTGCTCTTTAATCGTGCAGCAGTCAGGCGGATGGGGACATCATCCAGTTATTTATGGTTTGCAAAGTAACAGAAGACCTACAACTGTGCCTTCTGAACAGTAATTTATCTTTATAAGAGGAGCTCCCTCTTTAAAATCCCTGCTGCTGGAAAACAGTCAGCTTTTTTTTTTTTTTCCCCAGAGATAACACCCTCAGAAGAGTATAACTAATTGGCAACAAATCTGAAAGTCTTTCTAAAATCCTATGGGAGTCATTTTATGTAAAAGAGATTGATTAAAGAAGACAGACAAGAACTCCTCTCTTCGGGTTCTGAGTTGATCTGAATATATTGAGAAAGAGACAGAGCTCATTCATCTTATCCTCAGACTCTCGCCCACCTCTCCGGCTCTCGGTAAATCTTGCAGGGCAGCAAATCCAGATGTGCTGCTGACTTGGAGACTTGTGAAAAGTATCCAAGGCCTTGGAAATGTATCTATATACCTTGAGCATTTTTTTTTTTCCCATTTCATTTTGTCAGTTTCAATAAACGTCTAATTTCAGTGGTAATTTATGTGATGGACACTGGGGGTGTGCATATGACTGTGAAGAAAATTGTGAAATGGTTTCTGAAAAGTGCGGCTTTCATTTGTATTTAGCCCCGTTCATTCTGATAACCCAAAAATAAAATCCAGCAAAGAAATAAAATCAATGGACGGAGGAGGTCTAGTCAGACAAAACAAATTTTAACATTTTGACCTGCATGGAAAATGCAGTGTCCATTTTCTACGCACAGTGGAGATGGTGTCCCCCTAAAGACACGGTCTCCACTGTAACAAATAGTGGTGGCAGCATCATCCTGTGGGTTTGCTTTTCTTTGGCAGAAAACCTTTTAGTCTGAAAACGGCTTGAGACTGGAGCCAACGCTCACCTTCTACCAGAACAACTTGACTCTCCAACCAGAGCTGCAATCCAACAGCTTCAATTGAAACATTTCCACATGCTCGAATGGCCTAGTCAAAGTCTACATTTCAACCTCACTGAAAAGCTGCAGTAAAACTTCAAAACTGAGTTTAACAGATGCTCTCCAATCAGTATGTCTGAGTTTGAGTTATTGTACAAAGACTGGACCATAACCGAGAAATCTTAACATGTCTGCAGCAGCAAAAGATGCTTCAGCTAAATTTGAAAACTATGTGTCATTTTCACTTCACAAGTCCAAGAACAACACATGGAAGTGTGTGGCTGTAAAACAGACAAATTGAAGAAATGTTCAAGTTACAAGCTCCCAGAACACGTAAACACACACACACACACACCCCCGCACACTGATGGAAAGACAAACGGAGGAAAATTTTTTTAGTTTCTATCATTTTATTTGAGATAAAAATACGTCTTTTACAGATCTGGTTCACTAACAAACACAATAAAGCTCTGATGAACACTGACGACTTTAGTTAGACTCATCACAGTGATGGCATCCAAAGAAGTGTGTTTAGAGCTTTAATCAGTTCTGCTAACGGATGCAAGCACATTGTTTCACAGATACAGTGAAGTCTAAAGGGTACGCAGCCCAAAAACTTCACATGAGCAGTAGTCATTGTCATGCAGAGCCCTTCTGAAAGCTGTTTTATAGTTAATTACATTCAGAAACTCTTCCCTGCAATCTATGACAGAATGGAAAAGGACTCAACATGCTACGCTAAACACTAAAACATCAACGTGCTGAGAAGAATAACACACAAAACTGTTTAGGTTAAAAAAAGGTCAGGTGTGGCGGTTCTTGGTCAGTCTAACAGTTTATTTCCTGTGAAACTGGCAGAAAACAATAGCAAAGTTAACTGCTTTCTAATTTAAGTCATCAGTCAAACATATTTAGTCTCCCTTAGTACAGAACACATAGGTAGGCTCACAATTTCAATGATAATCTGCTAGATTACAGAGAACAGTTCCACCTGAGCTTTGTTTGTGAGCAACATGAGTGATTCTGAAGAACCAGGTGACCAACGCACACCTTTTGGACTTCTATGAAAAAAATACTTCAACATTTCAAAGGATTCCAAAGCAAGCAATGGAATCTAAGTAAGCACTGAAATCAAGGTGAAGCAAAATAGCGATGACGACTTTACATGCTGTAAATCTAACTAACAGCACACGGGTCATCCTTGCAGGGCTTCATGTCTCCTTGCAGCAGCTGAATCATCACTGCCTTGGTCAGGTAGCTGGAGGTCCCTCTCTTTCCTAGAGGCGGTGTGTTGTAGAATACCTCCATGTCATCCTGGGGTCAACAGTCACAGTTAGGGACATGCTACAGCAGTTGTAGTTTGGTATGCAACAAGTTTAACCAGAGAGGTTCCTCAGAGGCTTCCGTACCTGTTTCTCCATCCCCTGAAAGCGACTCCGGTCTCTCTGGAAGTCGTTAAACGCCTCCTTCACCAGATTATCCAGATTCACCTTGTCACCAAACTCCAGCTCGGGGTTTCTCTCCAGCACTACGGCCACCACCATCAGCAGCTAATGGTGGACAGGATTGCAAAAGACAATTAAAAGAGCTGAAAATACAAAGATTATCATTGCTTTTAAAGCTAATTTTGCTTCAGCTCTACTTGCTGCATGTTTGTTGGTGTTAGTTAACGGGGTTCTTCACCTCTACAATGATTTGTCTGTACTCAGGCAGGACAATGTTCTTGAGTGTGTCCTCCACCAGCAGGGAGAAGTTCATCTCGTACATCGTCATGTCTGACAGTGTTGGTTGCTGCGTAATGACAGAGGAGACCTTAGTCATGCACTGTTGTATCTAGCAGGGTAGGATGCATTTTCCATTTGTTACACAATATTTACATCATGTTTTACAGGAAGTAAAACATTATGTATGATGCTATAACAGTTAGTAACAACGTTAAACAAAAACAAAGTGGAAAAACGTTGCCTGGTCCAAGTTTCGATTTGGTTCAAACCAAATAAAAAACAAAGGTCCGTCCTGCTTTGCGTTGGCATTTTTCCAACAGATTGTGATGCAAATTTTGAACAAACTTTTAAAATGTTGCAAAAAGTTGAGTCGTATTGGCGATGTTACATGCTGTCTGGAGACGTAGACCAAGGAGAAACAGGATCAGTCACGAGGTAAATGTTCACTACGGCAAATATGTTTCCATCTCCCCTTTAAGACACTAATTGTTTTGGAAAAAAAAACAAAAAACACCTCAAGCAAGACTGAGGAATTTATTTAGAATTTAGCCATTTTCATCAACCCTTCCTAAAGCGATACTTTAAAATGCAGATAAAAAAAACACAGCTATTGAGTCAGGACAGCGTAGTGGAGTGATTGAAATGCCTTGGGCCCCAAGACCAATATAGCATTGTTGCTGACCATTTTGACCACAGTGTACTCATCTTCTAATGGCTACCTCCACTGTAAAAGGATTACGTACCTGTGGGAGGTGAGTTCCACCCACCACGATACCGTTAGGCGTCCTCTCCAGGATCTGCCACACACGGTCATAAAACCCCAGAGGGGTTCTGTTCAGACTGCCGTCGATCTGACGCCTGTTCAGCCAAGACCTGGGGTAAAAAAAAACCCAGAGCCTGATGAGATCACATCCTCAAAATAAGGGCAGCTGTTGTCCTTTAAAAAATATTGTTTTTCAGTCAATGCTAGTTAATTAGATAAGATAAAGCTTTATTAATTCCCTAAGGGAAATTGGCTCCTACTTTAATTAGATGATATGATATAAAAACCAAGGGAAGAAGATAAAACAATTAAACATCAAAGAAGATGTTTAAACATACCAGCGCTACCAAAGAAGCTCTGGTATGTTTACATGGAAAGTAAAAGCGTGGATTTTGTCGGATCACGCATCGTTTCTGTTTATTCAGCGTACCTGGCAGTGTGCTGCGGCTGCAGGACATCCAGCAGCAGCTGCTTGATGTCGCTGGGAGAGAGCTGGTAGATGTCCTGGGCTGTCAGGTCTCCAGCTCGGATCTTCAGTTCATGCTTCATGGCCTGAACGATCCAGCTTGGTATCCACACAACAGGCGAATTATATTAGAGATTACAAATGCGACCTCATCGCATCGCAATGAGGACATGATCAAAACCAGAGCTTAACTTCTTGACCCTCACTAATCTCACTCAATGCGTACCACAAGTCTGTGTAGATGGACGTCTTACTTTTTCATTCTGCCTGATGCCACCCGGTGAAACTTTAGAAAAGAAGATCAACTTCTTTGCAGATCCATACGTTCTGGATCCCTACACTTCTTTTAAAGACACAACACAAGTTCAGAAGTGATGCCACCTCTGCTCTCTGACCTTCGACCTAAGGTGAAGTGTTGACTCGTTATTCTTACTCTTTGTTTTAATTCCTTTATAAAGGTCTTTTCTTACCGGGTTTCTACACCTCTTGTATGATTGTACCTTTTGTCTTTAATTTCTCTACTTCCAAATGACACAATCAGGATAGATTCAAGGATGCAGCGCTCAGCTGTAAGTAGCGATTCATTTCTAATGTACTGCTGAGGCTGATATCGATCGAAACGCTGTTTTTTTGTGAAGCGCTGCCTGAGGGTCTGAAGGTCACGAACATCTAACACCAGTATCCAGCTGGGGCCTTTATGTGCTGAGATTCCCGTTTGCCCTCCTTTTATACAACAAATTTAAATAATACTGCAGATGCTGTTTTAAATGGCCTCTATTCAACCACTGCTTACAGAGTTAGTATCTTTATACACAGTTTATTCTTACAAAGAAAACTGCAGGCACCATTTCAAGGAATCAGATTAGTTTTCAGGGCCTATTTTTGTCACACTGGAAGAAGTAGGACGAACTCAGAGCAGAAAGGACCATTGGTTCCTCTTTATAGGAAGAACAGCAGCTGTTTTTCTGCGATTGAAACTTTCCTCTTTTCTTGCACTTGGGAGTCAGGATTGGTCCAGTTAGTTTACACATTTCAACACAAGAGTACACTTAACTTTTAAACCATAACTGCTACAAAACAACTAGACATCAAAGTTGCTTTGCTTTGATTTTACTGTTTTTTTTTTTTTTTTAAATTACTTCTAGCACTCTGCTGTAGATCATTAAAGCTGATGTTCCTTTAGGTCAAAACATGCACCAAACCTGTTGGGTTTTTTTTATTACTGTCTGACATCATTCATCAGATCAATGGAGGCAGACATGAAATCACCGTAAGCCTTTGGGTGACGTTTTTTATGTCCATATTCCAAATAATTTCCACCATCATAAGTTTTTGCACCTGTTTCTTCTAATAAGTTAAAGGTCTGTTTGTACATTTACAAAAAAAACACCAAAAACACCACCAGTGTGGCAGATAAAAGCTGGACATAGTCATTTTCAAGCACCAAATTATGGATTCAGTCAGCTGAATTTACAAAACATTCTGAAAACGTTTGTAGAAGTTTAAAATTTAGATCCATCGTTGGTAAAATGTCACCATTTTGTGTTCCGAAATGCTTCTACGATGGATTTTCTCTTTGATTTGTTGATATTAAGGCACAAAGCTAAACATCATTTCTGTGAGACAAAGCGTGCCACTGTTGGTGAGCAGTTAACAAAATCCCACACAATACGCAAGCCTGTAGGCACTTTCAACATTTTCAATTTTCCTGATAACATGACGCCTCAATCCAATCGCAGAAAATTGCAGCGTGGGTAATTTGGAGCGCGAGAGAAACGCAGAAAACAAGCCACATTACTGGATCTCAGAGGGATTTGACAGCAATTGGTTTCTTGAGTTTTTCTCTGGCTAACACTAGGGAGGGGGAAAATGCATCTAGGCAAACATGCTGCATGAGAAAATCCCAATTGGTAAAACACATAAGAGCTGCTCGAGGTTCAAATTCAGCCTGGTATCGTCCTACCCGACTCTGATTTTGAGCATGCCGCTGAACAGCTCGGGGTTGTTGGAGATTATCCAGCCGATGTGGATGACCAGCTCCTGCTGGAGGACAGCTTCCCTCTCCCCACCCTGGGGAGAGCACTTGCTGTAGATGATGCCCTGGATCACTCCTGGAGACAGCGGGTTGGAGATCACCTCCTCCTCATGCCCAAACAGACCGAGGGTCACCTGGTGATCATGTGCAAACAAAAAAAAAGTGCTGAAAATCTCTCAAAGTTTTTAGCAAAAGAGAAGAAAGATAAAGAAATCATGTGCTATTATGCAGACCACTTTATCTGGAGACAATTTCAATATGTCTCCTGTTCCTTCAGTTTGAAATTGGCCTCCTCTCTCTGAGTAAAAGTGAGAGAGTATGTGACACCTTTGTAGTTTTGCTCAGGAGGAGCATCAGAGGAAAATTACACCATGGCAAATTTCACTGATGAGAGGACACGCTTTTATGTTTTTGCCTTCGTCTGATGAAACTCCGAAACGTAGACGCATCGTTCATCCGAGTATCTAAACGGATCCGAGCCGAAGCGCGGAAGCCTGCAGCTGAAATGAAGTTTTGGATTTCGTGCAGGATGCGCTGTCACATTTCAGTAACAATGTGAAATATAATCAGAATGAAAACTGACTCAAATGGGACAGCGCCGCGTTCTGCCTCTACTTAAGACTTTATTGTAAGGAGAGGAGCGGCATCCGTCTCCAATTTTAAATCGGCTTTCCCAATCATGTTGAGAGGAGCCTACCCTCTTGCCTCATTGGCAATCTATATGCAGATTCACACCTTGAGCTACTTCAGTATAATGAAATAACTAAAAGTGTTCAGAAGGGTAAAAATGCAGCAAGATAACTGGAACTCTCGAGAGGAGGCTAATCTCTGAATACCACTTGAGAGAGAATGATGCATTGAAAGGCATCCGGCATGATGTGGTGAATCCACACAATTCTCAAGTCAGTGTGTCAATCGTGTATCCACACAAGTTGCAAATTATTGTGTTGCCAAACGGGGGTTGGGATGGGTGATGGGGGACAGGGGATAGGTTATGCTTGTTGCCTTGCTGCATCTGAAACTACAGAGTGGATCCAAACACAGTCAATGTAAGCTTTGATGAGGGACATGCGCAAGCAGCTGGCCCAAATAGTTCCCATAGGATGCAGCATGAGGAGCCTTCAGCGATGTACACATCGAGATTTCCCTTTTTCTGCTAATCAGTGAACATTAAAATCACTGGCCAAACATGCCGCCAACAGTTTCCCCCAACATACTGCGCTTAGAGAAGGGGTAGATTTTACTCAGGCCCCTCTGTCTCTGTGTCCACTTACCTGCTTGCCGTGCACTAAAATACTAGTAATACTGGGGGCAAGGCTGTCCACTAGCTTAGTTAAGAGACTGGCAGCAAGACGGACAACAGACCTAATGGGCGAAAAGACACAAGAACATTCTTGAGATATTTAGGACAAGTAACAAATTTACAGCGTGGACTTTAATATATACGGCGCCTTGTAGAAGTCTTTAAACCACTTTTAACATTTTCTCATGTTACAACTGTAAATTTGATTGCATTTCATTGGGATTTTACGTGATAAGGCAACATAAAGTAGCAAAAGATTTATCGAAAGTAAACTGACTTTTGTTCAGTTTCTCCTGAAGATGTTTCGACACGTATCCAGGAGTCTGTCAGTTCTGGAGGCACGCAGTTGAATAAGGAATGTAAAGCAGACATATTGCTCAACAGAATTGGAAAAAGCCATCTCTCCATTGTCAAGTCTCACTCTAGCCGGTTACTCCCTAGTTCGGATCTAGCCAAGTTGGGTTTGTCTTCATTGGCAGGGTGTTCCATCGACAGGAACTTGTGCAGACTGTGAGCGCGGAAAAGCTTTGGTCAACGCGCTGATGATGTCCTTTTGTAGGTGTACCCCTCAGTGGCCAGTTTCTCTGAAGTCTCTTGCTATAGTTTTAATTGGTGCCAGTTGATGCCTTATGCGTTCTTAAGTCGCAACCATCTGTCCAGGGCTGACAGAAAGAGAGTTGGTTGAAGCACTTCCTCTGGAGAAAGGGCTAAAGACTCCTGGAGGGGTATTGGAACATATTCAGGAAAAACTGAACAAAAGTCAGATTGCCTTTGATTTAAGCTTGTTATAGCTTCTTCTTCCTGATCCAGAGTTATCAAAAGGTTGGTGTTGGCTTATCACAGTAAAAACCAAATAAAAATATTTAAATTTGTATCTATGACAAAATGTACAAAAGTGGACCTTCACAAAGCACTGTAGCGTCTTTCTTTGTATCCTTTCTACAAAGTCCAATAACACCAAGGATTACAGAAAACATCTACAGTAGCAATGTATTGATTCATCCCAATCACATCGAATCATTTTGATTCTGAAAGTTCCAATATCAAATTTGCTTTCCAGTAAATATTTTAATGTTCACGCAAGTTTGAATTTATCATTCATGAGGCTCAACGCGGTCTGCTAGATGCTTCCTCTTGTCTGCAGGAATCCTATTAGGACAAAATGGCACACTGAGATGGCAGTTATCTAAATACAAAGCCAGGGATGACTAATGACACACAAAAATGATTTACATTTCTCACAGCAGTGGTGGAAGCGTGGGACGACGTCGTGAATGAGGTCATGAATAAGCTGGAGCACAGCCTGCTCTTATTACATGCCAAGTAAAAGTCCTAATCAATTTTTCTACCTGAGAAGTTGCTGTATTTCATGATTACATTTGTGGGGAAAACAAAGGTACAGCTGGGAAATCAACAAAACATTAAAGTTTAAAAAGCATGGTATGCTGTCAAAGCACTGATCCTTAGAAAACCTATTTCAAGCCTCACTTGCTGGCCCATGTCAGAAATATGAGAGCATATACACAGTTAAGTATGGGAGTAGTTTCCCTACCAAGCAAATCAAAACAAACAAAAAGACTATTCCATCTTTAAATACCATAAGTGCATTTCTCTTGGCTGAAAATGTCGACGAATAAAACAGCATACAATAAAAGTCGTCATGTCAGGAAGCATAACGAAAACAAATGATGAGCACAGAAAGCACTGGCCACTGATGAGAGGAACAAATACTCATATGACAACCACCTGCAACATTTGGTCAGTATTTGTGGATGAGGCCAGCAGCAAACCACAATTCAAATAGAAATTTGACATTGTTTCAATTCCCCACCCAAGATAAACACAAAATACAACATACAATTTAAAAAGTAGACAATCTTTGCTTTCGTGGATGAGAATGTTGTTTACTTTTTTCCCACTTTATAAACTGGTTCACTCAATAACTTAGAGCTCTTCCGGCCATCCCAAGGTATTTAGATAGAATGATGAGAGTCAAATCTATTTAGTTTGCAGTGCACAGCCAGCCTTTGAGACACTGGGAATGGACTTGGAGGAAGGGGTTCAGCCTCTGTGGTTTTAATGTAAAGAGAAAGCCAACACTGACCACAAGCTGAGCTCTGGATAACATCCAACTCAAGGTTCCTGCAAGCATCCTAGCTGGCTCGCCAAAATCCTGACTGTGTGAGCCAAGGTTTTAATGTTCCTAAATCAGTTAATGCTCTAGAAATACAGCAGTGTAACAAATTGACAATATAGCCAAATGAAAAAAAAATCTAATTTTTAGGTAAATTAGAGCAGAGTGAATGTTGGTGACTTAAACTGTTTGAAGAATTTCACATTAAAAATTATGTTTAGAAAGACATTGTTCACATGTAACCAGCTACTGTCTTATGTTCACCTATTTTATTATTTTTATTTCTGTCGTCTTTATTCACATTAATCACAGTTTTTCTAATTTGAAGTTTTTAGATCATACAAAAAAAAAATTACAACTGTTTTGATTATAACAAACAAATGTATTATTATAATTATTATTTTTAAAATTAAATAGGAACATCTTAATTTAATTTTTTGTTTTTTTTGCTTAGAAGGAAAGCGAGAATCTGACTACAATGAAAGGTGAAATCTTACAGGTCAACACGCAGCTCACACAGCTCTCCAGCTAGCCAGCTAGCTAGGCAGCTAAAACATGCGGGAACATTTACTGTGTCGCCCGCTGAACTTTACCTGTTTCCCATGAACCAGTATTGTGGTGATGTGAGGGGCTATAGAGCTGGCATACTTCTTGGTAATAGCAGCAGCATGCCGCACTGCCAGCCTGTAGTTTTATCCACATCATGTAACAGTTTGTTTTATTAGTTTGGGAAGTCAGGACAATGTGATTAAATGAATTTCTACAGACACAAGAAATAACAAAATGCATTTCAAGCTACTTTTAGAGGAAGTTGATTTCATAAAGCCATAAGGCCACTAAATGACTCTACATGTTCTGTGATCATGTTTTGGACAAACACTACGTTTGTGTGTTGAAATGGGAATACCAGACCAAAGTTTTCTGCTGCCGGCTCGTCTGTAGATTCTCTCCAGTTCATCCATGAGGTTCTCTGGAATCATAAAAATGGCTGATTTTATAACTTTTTCTAAATTCTGCCCTGAAATGAATATGAAAAGCATGTAAGATTAACATAGAATAAACATTAAACCAATCGTATCCCAGCTCCAGCACCTTAATATGCTGAGGGTTTTACTGTAGATGCTTTCCTGCTCCAACACACCTCCATAAAAAAATGTCATTTTAGTTCTAATTTCAGCTTAATTTATACAAATTTAGATTACTAGATGGATTTCTTTAGTATTTGGTAAAATTACCTTTTAAATTGTATGACTTGGTTCAAACATTTTACATTTCTTTTCACGAGCTTCTTACCATAGTTTGCTGGGATTTTGGCCCATTTTACCAGATAGAACTGGGTCAGGTTTATAGGCTGCAGTTTATTTACAGTGAATGTAAATATCTGGTGTGACCTGTGGATGTGTTGGAGCGGAAACACATCTGAAAGCTGCAACTCTTGTCCCCCAAAGGACCAGAATTGGGAACCACTGCATGAATCAACAGTATAAAATTGCTAACCGATCGTCTTCTAAGATTATTGTATATTTTCTCCTAATTTCTCCTGGTTCTCTATTAGGATTCTTATTTATGAACTAATTTGCAGTGTGTCCATACCATCTTTTGCCAAGAAGTCTGGACCTTCTCTTCTGAGGAGGATACAGGCGAGCTGAGCCTGACTGGCCAAGCAGTTGCAGTCCTGCATAAATACGCAGACAAGCAGAATAAACAAAGATGAGAGTGATCTCGAATGCAAACTCAATATTTTTCAGAAAACAAGAGAAAAAATAAATGATGGTATCATTAACCGACTTCAAACGATACATTGTTCATGGTTTATACTAATTGGAGTATTGATTTTGATATCAAGGTGCAACAGTTAAAAAACCCCCATCCTGGTCATATTTTAGTTGAAATGTTACTATTTGATCGAAAGTTTTACATGTGATTCTTTAAAATAATTTCTCTGTTTAACAAGAACACAGTGATAATCCGGATCATTGTTCTGCTGAAACAATCAGCTTACATGAAACTTCTGCAGGATCTCATAGGTGGGCTTGTCTTGCCACTCCTCCACACTGATCTCCGGCTGCTGCTCCAGGTCCGAGGCGTTGGGTGTGCTCGTCTGCCTCTTCACCTTCGAGTGCTTGGGCAGCTCCAGCTCCTCAAAGCTCTTAAACTCTGGGATCCTTTAGCACACGGAAACAGACCGCGCATGTCTCGGTTTTCTTAAAATGAAGCAACTTACAGCCATTGCCTTCAAGCATTAAAATAAGACAGGACTAGCTTCTGCAAGGGCACCAACCATCATGCGACAAGTGACACAAAACTCATGTCATGGTCTCAAACCAGAATTGCAAATCATAGTTAATGTTCAAATTATGATTTGACTTCAAGATGCACATGTAAAAAATCTCCGGAGGAAGCTAAAGATTAGAGTGAAGGTGTTTTAAAGTCAAAGATCTGGAGATCATCACCAAAAATTAAAATATCAAGATATCAGAGGAAACATGCAATAATAATAATAATAATAGCAATAATAATATGATTTGATTGCTGATTGATTAATTTGATTGCTGTAATGTCAATAAAATATTTTTCCACTGATTATTAGAGAAGTTTAACACAGTTACTTGGTTTTGCTATAAAATGCATTATGTGCCAGGAAAACACGTAATACCGCCCCTTTAAGAAATATGTGACAATGTCAGATTTATTTGACACATAAAATAATGACACTGTTCTCCTTTCAATAACTTTTTGGTTTCCTTTGATGAAACAGAAAAAGCACTTTAACCTGAATTTTCACATTTACTGCAATCACAGCAGAGAAAACATTCACATCTAACAAGGAAAGCGTGAAGAAGCATGAAGGGAAGCTCTTACTCTGCCTCATTGACACGAAGGAAGTCCAGCTGCTCCACAAATGCTCCTGATATCAGAGTCTGTGAAAATGACGGGGGAATGGGAAACAGCACATTTAACAAACTATAAAGTTATTACTCTGGTGATATGGCTGCAACCATCCAAGAAACATAACAGTCATAGAGGATCCATAATGGCTCATGTGCCAGCAGGAGGGGAGGAAGCAATCTGGTACACAAGGTTTGTTGGGTGACTCAGTAAAGACAAAATGCTTCAAAAATGCTGTAAAACAACCCAAAACAAAACAAAAAAACGAGATCCACCAGCAAGGTGCAAAACCAAGTGACAAATTACATTTTTTAAAGAAGCAATTCAATTTTCCAATTTTCCTCAGGTCCAAAAGTGATACTACTTATTCCAGCTGAAGTCAATTCAAAAACAAAACGAAGTGGCACAGGAGACGAGCGATTGTGCTCTCCATAACAATGAGATGATGAAGAGCACAAGTGTTTCAAAGCTGTGAACTGAATGGCAAATAGGCAAGGGGTGGGGGAAAAAAAAAACTGTAAAGTTAAAAAAAGGAGAAGAATCTTGTGTGGAAGTCTCTGCTGAGCACCACAAATACAGTCTGAGAGGAGTTGGAGTAGGAAAACTTGTCGAGAGTTTGACAAAGACGTTAGTTAAAGTTACCAATGTTGAAAGTAGTTCTAGTTCTACCTTGGCCTCATTTTCCTTGCAGTCTGTTCTGTGGAGCGCAGTTGTCTCGGCGAGGTGTCTCTGAGTTTAACTTACAGTTGCATGTCCCCATGGTAACCTTTGTGGGAAACTTAAACAACTCTAGAACAATTTATATTAGAAACAAGACAATGGCTTGGAGAGACAACAACTCTGGTCTTTATATATATATATATATATACATATATATATATATATTTAATGTCTTGTTTTTGTTTTCTTCTTGCGTCTAAATGCTTCATGTCATCATACTAGTTTGGATGACAAACTGAATCAACATTTAAATGATGATTCAGTTTATGAAAAGTTAAAAAACTAACTAAATTGGTTCTTTGTGACTGGTACAACATCTACAGAAACATCTGCCACTAACTGGTGATCGTCACATGGGGCGGAAACTTGGTTCACATTTCTTTGAGAAATTTTGTAAAACGAAATCAGATGTAAGACCAAACTGACTGAGCCATGATGAAAGCTTTATTTTATTCATATTGAGCTATGATATAATACAAATGTGTTTTAGACTCACAAACAGAAATTCTATGTCACAATTTTATGACAAAGAGCAGAATTTAGGGTTTCAGTAACGACATATCATCCGATTTCTGTAATAGCAAAGCAGGTCCCAGAACGTCGCACTACTACCACCGTGTTTGACTGCAGGTCTTATGTCCCTTTTCTGAAAGGTTGTTTTATTCTCCTTCCAAAAAGTTCCACTTTTCACTGTCTCATAAGTCCAATGAATATTTTCTTAAAGCTTTAAGAAAATATTAAAATCCATATATAATTTTTGTTTGGTTCTTAGAGATTTTTTACCTTAGAATTTATTTTTTTGCTTCCTTCCTTCTTTTTCTTGTTGAATCATGAACTCTGACCTTAACTAAGGCAAATGATGCCTGAAGTTCCTTAGTTCAAGTTCTGTTGTTTTTTCCCAAATGACTTGAGAAATCTTAAAAAAAAAAAAACATGGATTTTTTTTTTGTAAGAGTCTTCCTTCTATTCTTGTAACACTACATTATTCTCGTATTATTTCGACTTTATTCTCGTTTGTTCTCGTGATTCTTTCCTTCATTCTTGTTATTTCCTTCCTTAGTGTGGCCCTGATTCGCCATCGCATTGCTCAAACAATAATAGTGTCCACAACGAGTCAGACAAAGGTGAAGGAAAAATGAAAGTTAGTACTGCTGAACAAATAAGAAACTTTATAACAACATCAAAGAAACACCATGCAGGGACAGAGAAAGCAGGGGAAAAGTTTCTGCTTTGAAAAACCACCAGGATGAAGAAATACTTCAAAACAAAGAAACAGTGCAGCCAATTCTCTCTCACCTGTAAAGATCATGAATGCTTAAGAGTCAAAAAGTGATTTCCCACTGATCCTTTGAGGAAAACATTACACAAACACACAAAGATAGAAGCTGAGCAGGAAATGGACACAATGACCTCCTGCTCAGCAGAAAATGTATCTTGACCAAATACATGGTCAGCGACCTTTCTACAGACTGCACCTTTACAAACCAATACTATCTGCTACATTCACTCTCCAGCTGTAGTACTGCAAAAGCAGGTCGGACGCAGGGAACTGATGCAACACTTTTTTATAATGTGTTTAACAGAGTTTGGGGAAATTTTTTAGGGCTGCTAAATTCACAGTCGTCGGAGCCTTAAGAGCTCTTCATCCCTCATGTCCAATATTTGAACTCCAATAGAGTTCTGGTTGAAAACTTTAGTGTTTTCACTCATAAAGAATTTTCTGCTGTTGCACAGTTATTAACTCAGTAAAGCACATCCTTATACTTTTCATTCCAAACACGACGCTTTAGAAACCGCTTCAATTTTCTCAATTCACGTACCTGAAGTCGGTCGACGTGAACTTTGACCCCGCCGATGACACCTTTCTTGAAAGAGGCCAACATGTCCAACACTGGATTGAAGCGGCTCCCTCTGGTTAGATCAAATATTTGATAGTTAAAGTTGCCAGTCAGACCTTCCTTGAACATCAATCAAACTCATTTTAGTTTGTCAGGCGTAGAAAAACTTTTTTATTCATTTTTATTCCTTTGTTGGACATTGATTTATATTCTGTATGCACTTTATCTTCCCCAAAATGAAAAAAAGCTTCCACCCTCAGGTGTTTGGTGGTGACATCAAATAAACTATAAGCTCTTACATTTTGTGAATTTAGTCATATTTATTATTATTTTTTTCTTCTTCTTTCTGTAGCAGAATGTTTGAGCCATATGTGAGAACACTGCATCGCTGTCTTAAAGATTTGTCAGCAATAAAGTCCATCAACCTGTTTGTGAAGAGAAACATATTTAGAAATATTTACAAGGAATTTTGCATTTTTCCTTATTAAATCCCTTCCAGAATCTACAGATAGAAGAAAAAAAGATAAGAAAAAATAACAACCAGGCAAATTGAACAGTCATTCATTCTGCAGCCAAAGGCTGAGGCAGCAGTGAAGCAGAAGTAAGAATTACTGCCACCTGCAGGTGGGAGTTGGCATCATTTAAACCTGACGTTTTTGACCATTTTTTTGGAAAGTTTGCAAAACATGTGCAACATTAGCACGTGCAAATGTGGAGATTTGTTGATTTTGTGTTAATTTTCGCAATTGGAAGATGGTGAAAATGGTGGGCCTGAATCAGAGTCAAACCACACAAACACCAAAGAGTGAACTTCTTGGTGTTTCCCTTCAAAACCTACGTTGCAAACTGCCATCAAATTCATTAAATCCAGCTGATCAACTCAGTGTTTGTGCCTCTAGTGACGTTACTGACCTAAACACAGTCAACTGGAATTGCCAGTGTACTTTTAAGAAAAACGTAAGGGGAAATTCATATTTTATTACCAAGCTTGGTTCTTACTGCCAGTATACATCTGTTACAAGAAAAAAAAACAAAAAAAAAACTTGCGACTGGATAATATCTTTAAAACTTGATTCATTCTTGATTTTGTTCTTTGCTAGTCACAATCAATCTTACAATTCAAAGCAAACGTGTAGTAACCATGCAATCTGGAAATATTACTAAACTTCAATATCATTTATTCCGTCCTCTGTCACCTGCCGTACGGGTCATCGTCCTGATCAATGGCAAACTAATGACTATCGAGCTGCTGCTATGAGCGCCCATCGATTCATTTTTGGGCGCTGCAGTGAGGCTGTTTAAACATTTGTAGCACATTTAACATATGGCTCCCTGGGTAACAGTCAATACTTCTGTAATCAGCCCACCAGTCAGGCTGTAGTGATACAAATGAGGAACATTATCTCCCAATCAGCAGGCAAATACAGTAGCACCGTTCTTCTACTTAAGATTAATGGCACACACAAAATGGGAAGAGTGGTGGCAGCAGAGGGAGCAAAGTTAGACAACCTTCACCCCCCAAAAAACAAAGTGAACTGGCTTTTTAAACGCTTCACTACAGGCTTGAGACGGCGATAAATGAGACACTATCACTAGTGTCTCATTTGGAGACACTAGTGATAGTGTCTCAAAATGAGACTGAAGACAGAACGCCTTGGGAAAACGGTCACATCAAAGTAAAACAGCGGAAAAGATCTGCTTTGGAGTGTGAGCGTGTGTATTACTTGATGTTATCCTCGCGGATGAGGACCAGGAAGAGTGGACGTCCCTGCATCTTCCAGCACTGCTTGATGAACTGCAGGGCGTTCTACACACACACACACACACCCACATGCACACACACAGAGCATCTCAGAACCACGTGCTGCAGCTGTAAAGCATTCAATTTCCTTTATTTTGTTGTGGAACAACTGAGTCAGTGGCATTTGGAAAGTTCAGCCTCCTCTACTGTCAAGCTGGGTTTAAGTTGCGGAGCTCCTCAGGCAGCTCAGCGTTAAACACAAACACAGTTTTGATGTTGAGAGATCACAGTAGGATGTCTGGAGCGTTCCTGAAAACACGGCTTATTGCCGGATCCACGTTACAATGGAAAAAAAAAAAAAAATATCGAACGTTTGGGAAACAAAGCTGTGTTAACACCTGCTTTCTTCACTGAATCAGGAAACGAGGACATTTTTAAATATCCAGCACTAAGAAGTGAACGGATTTTAAGGAAACAATGTTCTCTACTCTACAGCACTCCTGGACAAGAACGTTTCTCACTAATGTTTACATGATTACTCCATTAGAGTCCCGCTGGTTGTATGAACTGGTTGACTGAATGTTCTGGCACCATAAATTTGCCAGAGATGATAACTTACTGCATTCCTGATTGAACCGCTAGCTCTGGATCAGCAGGATTTCTTGATAGTCTGTGACCTGATTGGGTCCCAGGTTTCTGACCCCTCTACATCAGGCTGTCCTCTTCACTGCCTGAATGTCAAAGCAAAGCAGCACATCTCTGTTCCTTGCCTTTTTCGGCTTGGGCCTGTTTATTTAATGTAACTGCTTTTTATTGCCACAAAATGTTAAAACCTGACAAAATATATTCAATACTTGCTTTAAAGCTGGTAAAAGTTTTTTCTTTTCCAGCTATAATAGCCAAAATCTAATTTGAATATAATCCATCTCCGACTAATGACTATTTTAGTACTTGATTATTCTGACTATTAATTAGATTTGACCACTTAAGCTTGTTAGAAAAACTATTGAAATTCAAATACATAAGTAAATGAAATCTTTTTTAAAATATGAAAATAAACATTTTATTTCCTAAAATGCAACAACATAGTACTGGTTTAGTGAATTATTGGTCATTTTGTATCAAAGGACGCACCTGCAATAAAAAAAAACACAACAACTTTTAAAATCAACATGTGAGAAACTCAGATCTAACATCAATTCAGTGTATGGCTAATCTGTTTTTATTTTTGTATTTTGGATGAACTAATAGATTGCAAAAGGTGGTTGATAGGAGAATTTAACAGAACCAGGTGAAGGTGAAACTGAACCACTTGAGGAGTTCTTACAGACGAAGACAATATTCTCATTCTAAACGCAAAACGTTAAACTTTGTGTTGTTCTTTCTGCAAATGGCTTTTTTTTTTGTCTGCGTATTCTAGTTAACGATTAATTGGTTGCTTAATATTGGAGCAGTGGTGCAAAACTCATTTTTGTTTCAGGCCTCATCCAGATCATGAATGTTGTTAAAGGGCCGGCGGAGGCAGGAAGAAGCTGCCAAATCATAACAGCTTTTTCTGTGTTTGATTAGTACATCTTAAAATAAAACAACTTTTAACATCTTTTTTCACAACCATGTATTTTGGATCTGTATAAATGAAAACCGATTTGATTTAACTGATAAAAAAATATATAAGCACACAACTATTGCTTTAAAGATTCGTTTCTATGGCCCTCTAAAGTTTAGCCACATAAATAGCTGCATGGAGCCAGACCTTGAATTTGACCCGTGCCCATTAAAGTGCTGCATATTGTCTTGTCTTGCTTTTTATTTCTGCTCTTTAATGTCTTCTCAAACCAGTCAAGGTGAATGTATTTAAATCACATAAGCTTTTCCAAATCAATGAAATGTGACATTGACTCACCTTAATGTCGTCAATTAGAAGCATAACATCTTGAGACAAGTAGAAGTCACTTAGATCAAACACTATTGGGTAGCACACCACTGTCTTGCCCAGTATGCGATAAATCTAAGAGACAGACAGACAGACAGACAGACAGACACACACACACACACACACACACACACACACACACACACACGCTGTGATATCTGAAGATGGATGGCCCATAAGCAGTTAGAAATGTATTATTCTGGGCAGGACATAAAACGAGCCATCAGTCCTTGGTGTAGAAGTCACAAGAAGATAAGTCACACCATCAGCTCATAGTACACACAGAGAGCTGGTAGAAAACTGATGGTGATGATGATGATGCTGTCCTCTGGCATGTTGCCATCTTCCCAATAAATGTTGCATTATAATATTGTCTTAATGTGTTTGGAGTCATGATTCATTTGTTTGCCAGTGGCTTTGTTGCGATGTTCCAAAGGTACGACTGTATCTGGTTCTGTGACCTTCAGTCAGCACAAACTCAGATATTTGCTCATTAGGAGTGGAAATGGAGCAGAATAAGTTATTAATTCTAGCATTTTTTAAGCGCTACGTAAGAAGAAGCAGTAGATGCATTGCTGTTGGAGTGCCTTGAAAAGTACTGAGACCTAAATTTGTCTAGTTACAAAGCGGACTCCAGAGGACTTTACTGTGATGCACCAACAAAGCAGTAAGTGTGGAGTGGGAGGAAAAAATGACGGATTCTTTTTAAACATTTAATATGGAAAATTCTGAAAAGTGTGATATGCATTTAATTTCAGACCCGTCTGAGTCAACATATAGCAGAAGCACCTTGAGTTGCTCCACCAACTTTGAACATCTAGACTGTCTGTTTGTCCGTTAGTTTCAATCCAGCTCATGATCACTTAGTTTGGATTGAGAATATCTGAACATTTCTGACATCGGTATCGGCCGATTTAAGTCTTTTTTTTTTTTTTTAACATACTGCTATTGGTCCTATAAATAAAACTGGGTTGATGCTAATAACCAATATTTCCTTCCATCCATTGGTTTCTGGAGCAGATTGGTCCTGTAGTATTTGTTTGGTCATGAGACAATGATAGTGATGCAGTGAGGGATTGTGGGGAAGAAAAGAAGCACTGGTGAAGTCAGGTGTGGTCGTTTTTTTTTTTAAGATAGTAAAATGGGTAATAGAATGAATATGATATGTAATTTCATTAAATATCTGTAATTGGCCATTGCAGCAATATTGACACCCACATTTTCATGTTAGTGAATTCCTAATTTCAAGCAATGCCACAAATTCTCAATCAAATTTACACTAAGCCCAAAATTATTCTTAAACCCAAAACTGGCATGTTTGGATTTTAATATGATTTTGATTTTGGTAAAAGGCATCTTCCATTTTGATATATATTTTTTTTCAAGCAGCTTGTCAGAAATGATTTATACTCTTCTCAATAATCAATGGAAGCATCTCTACTGAACTTTGAGAAATCAAACCCCTTTTCTAATTGCTTTTTGTTCCACTTCATGCACTTCGTTGTGTTTGTCTATCGTTCAGTTCAACGGGTTTGAATATTTTAGAACGTCAGAGTCTGACAGCAGCAGCTGTCATAATTAAGTGTAGATTATCAACCCAATCTGAACAACAGTCACTGATGCTGTCTGTGTGTTAGAGAAAGAGAAAACAGAATGCTGTGTGCATCAGTCATCCCTCTTGACCCATGCAGCACAACTACAAATAGATGCACATATGCATTCATATTCTGATGTGTGTGTGTGGATGAATGAGCACAAACTCAAATACCTTGCAGGTCCCGATGCAGCCCACTGGCCTATCCGGACGCCCACTCAGACCCAGCTTCTTATTGACGGCTAGAAAACGGTACGCCTGCGGAAACACAAAGACCTGATCAGTGTGCACAGCCTTCACGGCATCCTCTCACTGACCTTTCTGTTCACAGAGAAAACATTGCGCGGCACACCTTTCCATACAGATCCCTGTGATTGCATCTGAAAATGAAAATACCGTACTTGATTTGAAATGTCATGCTCCAGAATTTCATTCCACGTCGCAATGGAAGCATGAGCCCAATATCTCTCCGTCCTGCTGAGGCATTTTGTGATTCTGCCACTCATGAGCTGAAATATCGTCCCCCATGACAGAAAGCAGCGACGGATATTAGCTCGGTGTTTGAGTTATGAAATGCAGCAGTAATCAGGGTCCCTGTGCTGCTGTCAGCAGCGTGCTTAGTGGACAAAAATACACCCATGAGCCCCAAACACCTGGTGTCTGATAACAACAGTATATTGGCTCACAGAGGCCCTTAGAAACAAATGCTAAGAATTGAGCTTTTATTACAGTAGATAAAACACAATCCATTATCTTTTCATCTGACAGTTAAAACATCATTCGCTGCCTAACAGCCAGACGTATCCATCCAAATCACACAACATTTGTCAGTCATATTTTTGCACTGACTTTTACAAGACTAGAGATCACTAAACACATAACCAATTACTGAAAAAGCAGGTTATTTCACAATGCTGGTGTATTTTAGCTGAGTGAAGCTGACACTCCACCCATGTCCAAAAATCCAGCAAATAGTCTGAGTGGTTAGTGCTCCGTTTGAGTCGTTAAAACTACCGCAGCAAAGTTGTTTTCAGGTTGGATGTCGGATATCGGCGGAGTGAGCAGCGCCTGGCTCAAGGCTGAGCCGATTTATGAACACTCTCTACCGCTCCCTCTTTAGCTCCGCCTATTTATGACAGATGATGATTCTTGGTTAATATAAAGTTGTCAAAACAAAGACATTTTAAACAATGTCAACTTTGTATTTAAAATGTCATTGTTTACCGGTTGACACTTCATGACAACAGTCATAAATATTCATTGTTTACTTCTTCATGTTCCTGTTCATGACAGGTGTTATGTCAGGTTTATGACAGTGTCATTACAGTCTTATGCACACCCTTTAAATAAAGTGTTACGGATGTTCAATGTTTAATTTTAAGAAGTGCTCACTGAATGCAGAGGAAACTATTTATTCATATTTAAAATTTGTTAATGAGTGGATTTATCAACACATTCACAATCTGGATATGGGCCAAAATCCCAGAATGTGCAAAAATCACAGAGCCTATAGCGACCAGGATGACGGCGCCGCCGAGATAAACAGATTCTGTCAAGGAAGAAACGACTCTCTGGGCATCGGATTAAATATTCAGCGCGGTGTCCGCTCTGACTCCCGATTCCATATTCCATCTGTGAGGCTGAGTGCCACACAGCAGAAACAGAAAGAGGTTGAGAGGAAGAAAAAGTAGCAGGTGTGACAGTTCAAAGGGAGATGATAGACAATGGAGAAGGTCTCTGATTTAATAGGCATAATGGAGGCGGGACAGGATGTGAGCCTACGGGTAATAATGGGGTTGGAGTAGCGAGTAGGACGGGCACGCAGGGGAAGACACAGAAGGCAGGAAGATCTTCTAAAAGAAACCAGAACCTGGAGCGATGGCACGACCGGAGAAAATGGCTGTTTTTAAAACATGACGTTGAGGGAAGGCGTCATGCAACAGATTGACAGATGAGGAATGCCAGCAGAGGAGGAGACGAGGCTTTGAGCGACGGATATGACAGAGGAGAGACAGATGACACTGAGATGGTAGACTTCCAACAGCAGACATGCAGATGAGGGACAGGGTCTGCAGGCAAAAGCAGGCATGTAAAGGAAAACCTGCTGCAGACGCAGTACTTGGTGTAATGGGTGTGTCAGAACAACTTGTATAATCCGTAAAACATTAAAGAAGCAAGATGGAAAGGATGAAAACAGCATTTTGTAATAAGGCTGAAGTTGTCACTGAGTACTTCTGCACAATCTTGTTCATTCAGCAGCAACAGTTTTGCTTATATTCTCCAGTAAAATCATGTTGACTACAGAAACGTTTCTGTTACTCATGGTGTACCCCAAGGTTCAATCCTGGTGCCTCTCTTGTTCAATATCTACACCATACGCTGTTATTGCTTCCATTTTTCTTGAGCTAAACTAAAAAATGTAAAACATTTTCTGTATACACATAATAACCATTTCTCTCAAATATTGTTCACAAATCTGTGAAAGCTGGGAGCAAAAGCAGAACGTTTCTATTTTTGTTCAGTGTTTGTATCTTCATCAGATTTTAATAGGAGACATACTGTATGTAATATTTAACAATACATGAACATATTGCCCAAAATCTGTTTTTATCATTAGTGAAATACTTGCCAAACTAAGAAGGTTAGTGTGAAAACACAAAATTTAGATTGTTATTCATACTTTCATTTTGTCTCATTTAGGTTATTGCACTTTTCACATGGCACAAAACTCTGCTGCAAGACTTTTAAGTGGAGCAAACAGAAGTTTTCACTTTACTAGTATTCAGCTCCTTCCTTTATTGTTTTTGTAATTGTTCCTTTATAATTGACTTGTTAAAATCCCAAATCTAACTTCTGCACACCAAAAACTTCACATATTCCCAAGAACCAGATATAAAACTAGTGGATTGCTCTTTCCAGGCTGTTGCTCCTCGACAGCAGAAACAGCTTCCTTTGTTTCTTCACTGTCTTGAGAGTTTGGGACTCAGCTAAAAAGCAGCTTAAGAAATTCTCGTTCAAATATACTTTTCCTTTAGATTCCTTCAAATATGATCATACATTTGTATTTAATTCTGTATCATTTAATAATTTAAGTCAATCATATTTTATTTTTACACTCTGTGAGAGGTGCAGTCTACGTACATTTTGCTGACTTTGTTGCCATTGGAGGATTCATTGCACGTTATGAATACATCTCACACAGAATACAAATTGGGTATTTGACAATCATTCAGTTTTACTCCCTTTTCTTAGGTTGTCAGTTTTCAGTAAAGTTAAACATGAACCTGCTCAACAAAAGTATCTGGGAATATTGTATGAGGAAATACGCGGTTAGATTCAGAGGCAGTAAAATCCTAAATGTCCAGAAATACTTAAAAAAAAAAAACATGAGATTTTTGTAATTACTTGGAGTTACTCTGAGGAAGTCTTACAGTTTCACTATTTGCAAAAATACTTCTGATGCGCCTATCTGATCGTCATTCTGAACACTTTGCTTAAAAAGCTGTTGCAAGAAAACTAAGATCCCTTTAGACTCCAGCAGAAGATAAATCGTTCATCTCCAACAGAACTGTGAGAAACGTAACCTTTGGAGAGTAATTCTGTAAACTGCGCAGGTCTATGGATTGTCACCATTATGCTGATCAATCAACACGGGGAACCACTGTTGGGATAATAACTCACTCCGGCGTTGCTGCGGCTCTGCAGTGAGTGATGGGACAATCAAGAGGAAAAACTTAAAAAGGACAAGCTGATGGCTTGACAAGCACATGGAAAGACTGAACCAGGATCTACTGGGATCCTGATGGATAAATCCTGTCAGGTAGATTTGTGTGCTGCCGGAATGACACGCAAAGGCTATTCAAATATTAACCTTTTCTTTCCACTGACTTTTGGTAGTTTAGAGGAAAAGAGCAACGAGTGAGAATTTTCCCATTTCAAATTGAGTACAAGGACAAAAGTTTGTCAATAAAAGCTAATGCTGCTAATAATGAAATTTTAGTCCGTTTCCATATAATCAGTAATTAAACTGTTGGAACGGCTTAAAAACTGCAGGAGACAGAGGGCACAGATGCAGAAAGTGCAGGAGACCCTGTTGTATGAAATTGAGATAGGACTAATAGAAAGTTAACTCTGAGGTTAAAACAACAACAAAAACAGCTTCCAGTTCGGCTGACTCTTTGAGCAGGCGATGCCGCCGAGGAAAAATAAGCCCAGTTTAAAGAATAAACACTTTGAGCTGGTGAATATTAGTTTTACAAAAATGGAACATGTGAGTGATGGAAAGGACTGTTGAGATTTGAGCAAACATTGATGGTTTTGTGCAAAACTTGGTGGCCGCGTAAAGTTTGATCAAAACTTACCTTGACCAGTTCCTTCTGAGGCCAGATCTGGATGGGCTCGACTTGCTGGGGAGTCTGGGTCTGAATCCCATATGTGTTCAAAAACACCTGAAGTCTACAGAAACAAAGGATTTAACACATTAACACGCTTCATTCTTACAATGTGCTTAAAACGTGTCAAATTAAACCTAAACATGTTTGTTTCATGTAACTCTTTTGATTTTGCTCAATCTTAAACCAGCTTGAAGATCTCACAAAATGATAAATGCATCAATTATTTGTCCACTACCTCAGGGAACTGATCACCGATGTCTCACCAAGATGGTCTTATTTTGTCTAACACACAAAGTGTTGTTAAAAAAGTTGTAAAATATGTTGCAATTCATAGGCAACGAGATATGTGTTTCAAATCGATCCGTGATTCCACTATGACCTGCTTGTACATAAATTTAAAAATAAAAAAAATTCTTCATGTGTTCAAAAGGTAAATTGCTTTGCACAAATGCATTCAGGAGTGGTGGTAATCTTTTCAGAGAACTTTCAACCTCATGACGAAGAATTTTACATTCCGCTAAGTTGAAAACGAAGCTCATTCAGCAGTGCTGTGCTCAGATGTGAACAAAATTAGACAGCTGGGGTTTTTGAGGAACAAACTTTGAACACCATAAAAAACATAAAAGATTTTTCACCTCAAAGGTGAGAGCTTGGTGACTGCTGTGTTCAGACACAAGTGTTCAGATCGCTACAGAGCACACAGGCTGCTCCTGTCTGAACCTAATGTTAACAATGCCTCACTGCTTTAAACCTGACTGTGAGGCATTCCTTGTAAACTAAGATGAACTCCATCAAAACATCAAAAACATTTGGAAACTTTCCAGGAGGGAAAGCAAATGACTTTAGACAGAGCTGGAACAAAAACCAAAACTAAGCTGCAGCTTAATTCATTCTGTTTCTGCTAACTTTCTCTATGAACTGTTTTACAGGCAGCTAAAATGAAAAATAATCCACATGTAAAGATTAAAAAATGGAAGGAAAAAGTACAATTTGAAATAAAATGTAAATCCGTGTCAATCACAAAGCTTCTGCACAGCAGGCTGTAAAATGGGTCTCCAGAAGGAGATGATGATGATCATGATGTTGGAGTCCTTACAGGGACGTGGCAGAAGCTACAGGTTGACAAGCCTCACAGTCATTTAACCCTGTTTAACACCCCCACCCACACACACACGTATCCACCCCTTCACACATACTCACACGAGCCCACAATGAAAAGAGTGACAGATGACGGTGTGATAGCGGAGGTCAGACTGAGCTCACCGCAATTACAGAGCTGAGCGGGAGACAGAAGCGAAAAATAACCCGCCTCTATGACCTGGAACACATTAAGATGCGCACATTGAACCTTTGCAGACACACACACACACACAACCACACAGAAAAATTACCTCTGGCTCTCGGCTACCAGCGACACATGAATCACAGCGTCATTCTCTATGGGACCCTGTTAACAAGAGAGACAGCAGAGAAGATTAACATCAGAATCAGTATTCTGCTTCATGTCGCATCTGTTGTGCTGTTGCACGAGTTGGTGCCTTTGTGGCAGAGCTGTGAAGTTTAGAACATTGCTAAAAGTTACAAATGTTTAAATCCATGTTGTTTCGCCTCCTTTTAATACTTTATTCATGTAGGAGCCGCTTTTCCTGCACGTAAATCTGTTAATTCCTTCTGTTTCAGTGATACAGCTCAACCAACGTCAGTGGCAAAGGAAAACATGAACATGACTAATGTGAATGTAATTAAACCAAATCAGACGTATGTGTGTGTGTGTGTGTGTATGAGAGAGAGAGTAGGAAAAAGAGATAACAGAGAGGGAGGCAGCTGCTCAACTTAAGATTCAGCTCAGTCATTTCTACACCAACAGTAGGTTTTGTTGTTGCTACCCACAGTCTCTGATGAACGTGAAATAACCAGTAAAGGTTGACGCCGAGGTAGTTGGCAGCAGGAAGCGGGAGGCAAATTAACAAGGACAAAAGAGACGTAAAGTGAAAGTTGGAGCATAGATGGAGAATAATGTTCGGCTGTTAACAGATGATGTCTGCTTCTGCTCCTCTTAGAGATGCAGACGAAAAGGAGAACATCGGGTTTTACACGCAGGTTGTTTGATCCCGCTAAAAAGATTTTGCAAGAAATGTACGATTCCTTTGATATCTGGGGCCGGAGGTAACGCACATGTCAGGATGAGAGGCAGAGCGCCGCCTACGGACAGGTCAGTAATTTAACAACAGGGCTGACCCCTGTCATCGTCACACTTCTGCTTTATTAAACTTGTGTGATTAGAAATAACAAGCCGCCAGTGAGCTGGTGGAGACTCGACTACCTCCCTCTGATTTTTGCTTGTTTGTGATCCTGTGCTCAATGTCTCTTCTCTTCGCTCCTATGTTGGTTTTAATAATCATTGACTGGCTGTATGTCCTTTCGGTGAGTCGGTCATATGTCAACAAGAGGATTTTTGTTTTTCAGCTTTGTGGTGACAGAGTAGTTTTACATAAATAGTGTTTTTTTTTTTACTTTGCCTTGATCTAGGAAGCACTCAAACTTTAAGCTTTACTGTATTTTAGGAGGATTTGTTAGGATCGCCTTGTTTTTCGCAATATGTGAATATGGCATAAATCTGTATTCGATTTCCGTGAATGTGGTGCTCCTTAATAAATTCCACTTCCACCATCTGTCTCTAGAAATTCCAAAATTTTTAATGCCGCAGTTTCAGGAGGCTTTAGAAATGGCTCATTTTCCTGACACCAAAGAAAATCACATCAACTTATTGCCAAATAAAGTCTGTTTTTTTTTTAAATGTTTGAACTGCTTTTAGAAGCAGTTGAGAAATTAAAGTATAAAAATGTGCAAAATGTTAATTTTGCATAGCAGGTGCCTTTTAAGTAAAAGGAGCACCAGTTTTGGGACTTAGTTTGATTACAAATGCATCTGTTTGCTGAAGGCCTCAGACCAGGTCAAAGAAAAAGCTGTGGAGAAGTTAGATCAGAAAACAATATCCCTAGCTTTGAAAATCTCACTAGACGTTGCTCAGTGTGTCATTCATTTTTTTGGGGGAAAAAAAAAACAGTAATCAAAGAAGTTTCCAAGAGGTACTCTAAAGGAACCGTAGCGATGTGCTGCTCAGGATGGAGAACTCGCCAACAAACTATTGGTTATTCACTCCAAATACCTGGAGCAGAGAGATTAAAACAGCTAAAAGAAAAACACACTACATCTATTTGCTGTATGGAACAAGCCATTTACTTTGTCCTGCGTGTCAATCTTTTTGTGACAGATAACCAACGCTTCCTTTTCAGATCTGTAACTTTTTCAAATTCCTTCACAACACAACTATGCATGACAAACTGGAACATGTGTACTCTATGACTAAATATGAGCAAGAAGATTTGCTTTCTAATGTGAGGTTGTTGCTCCTTCGCCACGTCACTATTTTTATCCACGACGGCTTAAATTTTTCGCTTTTCAACGACTGTATATGTCTATTTGTGGATATATATTGCGTAAAATGTGCTGCTGCACTCCTTCCAGTAGTGGTTGCCATTTAGTTTGAGTTGGTAAACGGTAAGCAGAGCTGTTCATCAGCACACAGAGTGACTATCCAGGGCCATTTAGGAGGCAGACAGCAGCTCGTGACTCACAGGAGTCTTTCATCTCGCTCTCATCGAGGAGATGCACACCCACGCAAACACACCCCCACACACACACACACAAATAGATACAGATACAAACATGCAAAAGAAAAACGAAAAAAGGGAACATGGCAACATGAACACTCCTGCCGGCAAGCACAGATGCTCCAAAGTGTTGGCAGCGGTGGAGCACGGAGCAGGGGAATAATGCACGCATCAAACAGACAAACAGGCAGCCATTTTGTTTAGTGGAAACAGGACGGAGAAAACTAACAGCCTTGTCTTTAGGCAGCGTACAGCAGGCGAAGAAAAACAAAGGAATGTCCCGCTCAAGTCAGCTCTGATCTCTGAGTGGAGGAGAAGATCTGAAATGCATGATAGAGATTTCCATTCTCTCTTCCTTCAGTGACTCTACAGCCACAGGGAGGAAAAGGAAACGAGTGTTCAAATGTTTCTCTAAACAACCTATTCAGACTCTCTTTAACAATATCAGTGTAGTGTGACTGTGCTGCCGAGGCCGAGGGAGGCGATGGAGAGATGGGCCGTCTCCCCACAAGACGGGTGATAATAGAAGGATCCAGGAATGACCTGAGGCTGTGACCGGCCCGGTCTAGACCGGACCTTATAGTTCCAGAACTTTTACCTTCCACGACAACAAATGTCAGGCTTCGAAATAGAGACAACAGTAAATAAAGACATCCAGTGATGGCAGTGAGCTTTAACTTCTCTAGTGTTATTTTACGACTTTAAGTGGACCGTTTCTCACCATTTTGCAACAATCGGTAAGGGTCAAATTGTTTCATCGGTTATTAAAGTCATAAATGCGATTACTTGAGGTGTTAAAATGATCAAGTTGATCTGAGATTTTCAAAGAAAGTCTCTAATACAAGTAATAACCCCGCAAGAAAATGAATCACTGATACGTCACTGATTGAGAAATAGAAAACTTGTCCAAGAAGTTTACAACTGCTCATTGTTTGTTTTATGTAGAATCTCAAAAGCATGTTTTTGTGTTACATTTTCAATATTCTACAGACCTAATTCCTCCCAAAGCTCAAAAGCAGTTTGATCTGTTTTCACAAATGAAAACATACATCATAGAAAACAGAAATCCCCAACAGCTCTAAAATCCACAGAAGCAGCTCGGTAATACTTCGATTTTAAGGTTTTATATTTCTTAACTTATACCGAGTGAGCATGTCAATATGGAGGAAAGCGGTACAACTGCTACTCCATTTTGTTTTCATAGATAACATGATGCAAGCAGTATTTCCATGTGCTCTGCAGCTCAGCGCTCTTGCAAAAAAAAAACATTTGCGGGATTTTGCCTCTCACCCGAAAAACTATCCAAGTTACTTCTGCGAGGCCAAAAAAATGTTAATAAATCTCACCACACTGAAGCCGCCCAACAACAAAAACACGAGCGTATAGATGATGGACGGTGAGAATTTGTGGAATTTTGTGAAGGTGTTTTAGGAATCAGCAGGCTGAACGATTTCAAACACTTTATCGAGTTTATTGCCTGAACACGAAGGCAGAAATACAATCCTCCAATGATTAAACCGGGATTTGACATAAAAATGACGCAGCAGAAATTGAGAATGTGCAAGAGACATATTAGCTCACACTAGTGAAAAAAAACAACTGATTTCAGTGTATGAAGGTTTTAGAAAATCCAGGTCAAAACGCTGAAAACATAAACAGCACAAAACAGCAAGAGAAACCTCCCTGTTTCTACCCGTCATGCCTTTAAGTTTAGAGGTCAAGTAGGAAACAAGCATATTGTTTAAAGAGGCATCTGGACACCAACTGTTTATCACAGCATCAGTAATTAATTCAATACCGCTGAGTGCTCCCCTTTGGAAGCGACACATAAATTAAGCAGCTGAAAGCTAAAACACTGAAACAAAGTATTCATTAAAGCTGCAAGCAGCGTTAAACAGGGCTCGGGTGATGCCAGGACAAGACCAAATATTGTCGTTATGACAAATAGATCAATCTGGAACCTTCTATGAGATACTTACAGTATTTGACATTTTTTTGAGAGAAGGCAAAGTCTGAAGCCTTGTCCCGCCCCTAGACAAGCTCAAAAACTCAACATTTTAAAAAAAGATTTAACATCTCATCCCTTAAGCTGACAATGACAAAATTTGAAGCGGTTTATTCAAAATGTGTAGGAGTAGTTTTTCAAAGTTTAATATGTGTAAAATGTAAAAAAGAAAAAAAAAAAACTGACAATTTAGCCCAAAATGGCTGACTTCCTGTCTATTTCAGGACGTAGCTCCGAGAGACATTTTGTCTCGTCTGCAGGGCTCCGTATGTGAAGCAAAATTTAAAAAATGTTTAAATTTGTACCGATTCACCAGGCTGAGTCAGGGGGCGCTGTAGAGCAGTTCAGCTCCACTAAAAAGACTACTGGCATTTTATGTGTGACTGATGCATGTACAAAATTTGCTGCAACATCTTTCTATGCAATCTGAATATGAGCATGAAATCAGCATGTCTTCAAAAAAAAGAGCTTACTTTCATTCAATTTGGTTTCAACTGAAGTACCCAGCTGAGTTTGTTCAAGACAAAATTATATTCTTTTACTTAATAAGGGACTTAATCAGCTGCTATTAACACAAATATATCCCCTGTACAGCAGCACTTAATTCATAGATGCAATCTGTCTAAAAGGCATTTTAACTAAATCTTTCTGCTGCAGACGCCTACTGGGTGCTGCAGCTGCAAAAGGTCATTCATCTTTACCCTGGAATACAAACGCTCAGCACTCTGAGCAGGTCTGGTCAGAGCCAGATAAAATGGGTTTGATCTCTATTTTCTGTTATCAGAAACAAGCAATAGAAATACTAAAATGAGTCATGAATCAGATTCTTGTAAGGTTAGATTATTACATTTCACCTGCAGCCTTTTGCCTCTAACAGCTCCAGCTTATTGCTGATTAGCGACTGTTAAATGTTTTCAATAGATTTTACGTTTTTTTTTTTTTGGTGTGATAGACCAACACAAAGTAGAAGAAACCTTAAGAATAAAAGGAAAAGGTGGAAGTTTGGAAACTGCAGCTCCGAGGAGGAGCTGTGCCTTGAAGGCGGAGCTAGGTCCACCCCGGCATTTTGCACAGTTGAATGGTTGCCATGAAGATTAGACGTCTCAAATACGCATGAAAAAAATCAAAGTAACACTCCTGGTATGTTTTTGATGACGGAGTAAAGCTCAAAAAAGATGATTTGACATAATACTGCCACTTTAAGAATGCAGCAGCAACACTTCTTATTATACCCAGTAAACAAACTCTCATCATGTACCAATGTCTGCACCGACAAACACACAATATTCTACTATGAAGGTACAAGATGACACACATCTTTCAAAATAAGTGTTTGAATAAAACATTCTGTAGTTTTCACCAGGGAGGCCACAGTCCTAGAAAACCAAAACAACCCTTTTTTAGTAAGATGATGTTTTTTGGATCATACAGATAAATTTTAGTTCTGGATACTTGAGATCAAACTGATGCAAGAAAAGCTAAAAAATATTCGAACAACAATCGTCAAGAGGCTAAGTGATTGTCTAATGCATAGATTATAAATTGATGTGGACAATTACAGATTAAGAATGTTCTTCCATTTTGAAACCTCAACCCAAACCTACAAGAGAAGGAAGGAAAAGGAGGAATCAGGAGCCGTTTTAAAATGGGGACATGCTGTCGGCGCTACAGTACGCGACGCAGCAGCAGGATGGACTGCCTACGGTTACCAGCGGTTACCAATGGGCTGGCAGGAAGCGAGCTGCCCCTCAGAGATACGGTGGAGCTAAATTTGACAAAGTGAAAATCCATTTGCAGAAGAATGCTGCTGTGCGTCCCTGCAGAACCTAAATGAATTTCAGCTCCGCTTCATTTGACTTTTTCCCCCAAAATTAAAACCACCGGCTTGTGACACAAGATGGAAAGTGGATGAGATTGTTTCCTCTTTTTCTGCTTTATCCCTTTCTTTTCTCCGTGCTACAGTTTCCTCCACAAAATCTTTTGTTCGGTTCTGCCCCTACATTTGATTTGTGTGTTTGGGATTCTTTATTTTCTATCTCATCTCTTATTTTCTGTCCTGTTTACCTCGTGTCCTGCTGGCTTAGAACAAAATGACCACACTAACTTTTCCACATGTAATGTGACATTTTCTCCTTTTCTGACAATTTATTGTTCAATAATCTATAATCATAGGTGTTTTCAAAGATAAATTACTAGTTTCTTGAATCACCTTTGCATTCAGTTCAAACATTCAATCTAATATCTCTTAATTATCAGGACATTTATTGTCCACAGACCTTTTCAGGTGATGTTCTATCAGATTTAGTTCTGAATTCTGGCTAGGACTTTCTAAATTTTACATTTCCCCCATTATGAATCTTAATTTAGATGTATGTTGGGGCTTTCTAGATGTTTCTAGATTTTTTTTATATATATATATTTTGAACTGAGTCATCACGGAAATATTTTGGTATCACATTTGAATTTTTCTTCAAGTTTTTTTTTGTGTCACTCAGCAATTTTCTGTTTCTTTTCATATACCCTCCATCGTTTTGTGCCAAAATTGGATGGATGGATAACTGCTGACCTACAACATGCTCTTCTTTCACGCTCTGTTTTCTTCTCTTTCTTGTCATTGTTTTGACCCCTCATAAACTACTCAGTTTTTTCTTTTTTGCAATATTTCCACACTTTCCTTTTTACCATATTTATCATTCAACCTGGCTGCATTTTCTTTTCCCATTCCTGTCGCAGATGTCACAGGTAAATTGCTTGCAAACAAACAGCCTTTCATAAAGTCAGGACTAAGATGGAAACAGCTCCACCACAAAGCCAAAAGTCACCAATATAAAAAGATGCAAAAAAAAATTGAAGGCAAAGTCCTGGATGAATCAAACCGAGATAATGTGCAGGGAACTAAAGATTAGGGTGATGACATGGAGGTCTTCCCACCATTAAACCTTCATCAACTTGAAAAATTAAAAATAAATAAATAAAAACAAGGAGAAAAATGCAAAAAGAATGTCCAGCCGTTATAAGAAGGGCTTGATCGCTGGAATGCCAAAAAAGATTTTCACAGTGATTATCTTTTGAGAAACGTCTGCCTTGTTTTCTATCACAAATCTATTGGTTGAATAAAAATAATTTTGGATCTAAATCTGCCAGAGTTCTGAGTCACGTTGGGCGAAACTGTATGGAAGCTTTGATCGAGCATCACTCGATGGTAGATGCTCGATGGGACATTCGGGTGTCCCATCAAGCATGGGACACCCATCAGCGGCCCCGTTGATGTCGGGGCCGCTTCTGTAACGGCCCCGACATCAACCCAGTTGAAAATTTATGGACTATGCTTAAAAGTTGCCGTGTTGCAGGAAACCAACACAATCAGCTGAGCTCTACCACTACTGATTAGAAAAACGCTCAAACGTAAAGCCAGAGTCGTGCCGAGATCTCGTTGATTGCTGTAGAAAGTGGGTGACCACAACGTGAACAGAGTCCTGCACTGATTTAAACGTCTCGGGTTCTTCTCTGACCTCCTGGACACATCATTAATGCAGCGTTGAAATGTTTTGGTATGTCGACCACTTTTGCGAAGGTTCACGTTTTCTCTATTTGTGGAAATGAAAACTAGCTCCTCTGGCCATATAATAGCTCAATTTGACATTTCAAAAATAAACCCGTTTAATGGAAACATTTTGAAAAAAAAACAAAACGTATTTTTCTATAAAACCTTTTACCACTAGGATGAGGTGTTTATTTTTATTTTGGTCGTAGAGAAATTGATTTATTTCACAAAACTGTAGTAAACTACTTTTTTTTTTTTGTTTTACATCACAAGAGTCACATGATCCACAACCGGATGTTGTCACCGGGGCAAATCATGAAAAAGACTACGACAGGAAGTAGTTGGAGGATCATGATGTGGCATGTTTGAACAAACTTAATTGCATGATTTTATCTGTGTTTATTATCTAGTGGAAACGTCGCAATTGAAAAAGTTGAGTTTTTGTTTTTTACATTAGTGGAATATTGACAAAGTTTTGTGCACATTTGTAATGGAAACACATTGTCGCTCCTAGGGAGGAGTTCTTTCAGCCTACTTCACGTTGCCAGACAGGTTCAATTTAGGTGAAATCTTGATTCCACAGATCTTGGTCAGGCTGGGAAACTTAATACAAGTTTTCAATACAGTGTTAGTGTGATGCACTGCTTTGTTAACAGGACCATGAATTCTGACAGGAAGTTTTCAACGTTCTGCCTTGAAATCGTCACTTCAAACTGCATTTTGTTTTAGTAATCTTTCACTGATACTGAACCTCGTCCAGATGATCTGAAACGTTTAAGCGTGTCAAAAACAAAACAAAAAAAAGAGCAAAAACAGAAGAAGTCTGCAGAGGGATAACTCTTTCGCCGTCTGCATGTTGCCTGTTTTTGTTGAGTTCAGAAAGCTAGCATTGTCGTACTGCTGTGAAATCCAACAACCAGCTGGCAGACTTTAAATGGATGTTTAAAGTTTGTGGAATTACTGGCCAAAATAAACCCAAATGAGATAAACAACACTGATCTGAAGGCGACGCGACTCCGCTTCAAGGTCAGATCCGTCCCAGCGTGGCGGCCGGCGACGCGTGGCCTCCAGCGAGCGTTCCCACCACAAAGGAATAAAACATTCAAACGCTTTCATGGATTTAAAACGGAAGCAGGGGAATTCATCCACCCTCCGTCCCTATCTGGATGAAATATAATCCCTTCTTTTAATGTCCCCGCACAGACGAATGACTCCGGGCTCGCTGTGCTCGGCCTTTCTGCGGCTCAGAGAATCAGATTCTGATGAGCGCGTTTCAAAGCGAGGGAGAAACGGATCGCAAGAGGAGAGTGGAAAAAATAAAATCATGAAAGCGATGCAAAGTCATTTTGTGTGAAGAAAATGCCTCCCTTGTACGTTTTTTTTTTTTTTTTTTAAATCGCTCTGAAAAGGTCATCCGATGGCATGAAGCGATAAGGAGCGTGACCGGGAGGTTTTTCACTGTTAAAGAGAATGTAATATAAATGGAAGACCCCCTGATCTGATTTAGGGAATCGCTTCCAGTCTGACAGAAAAACAAAAAAAAGTGTGGCTCTACGGGACGGAAAGACAAAAAGAGAAAAGAAGGGAGGGGGAGCTGATGGCAGGAAGGAGGGCGGAATCACCTCCACAGAGGAGAAGCGAGTGAAGAATTGGATTGCATGCCGCTGACTGGCGTAATTGCAAAGGCGCCCCGACTGAGAAAGCGATACATTGTTCCTCAGCCTGGGCTCAGAAATATTATCCTCCACCGACAGAATCCTTATGAGCGGAGGAGGAGGAAGAGGAGGAGAAGGAGAAGAAGAAGGAGGGATCAATTGATATTAAAGGCGAGCCACGGTATGAGCTACAGGAGTCCCAGCTTGTCAGAGCCGCTCTGTTTGATACCAGGCCTGGAGAGCCGAGCGGCTGGGGGAAGATAAGTGGCCTGATTACTACTGTCTGTGTGAGCGGGGAGATGCAGAGGGGGGCGTAATGACGCCAGCGCCGCAGTGAAAAATAAATATACATGCAGCCAAAATATGAATGCCTGATGGTGACGGGCTCTGGCAGAATTGTGCATATGATGTTTTGTTGGATAAAAAAAAAAAAAAAAAAGTTCAATCTTTCTTTATCTTCAACTTTGAAAGTCATTTTTTCCCCCTTTTATTTAAATGACAAACACAACGCTGGGAAGAAAAAAAAACAAAAAAAGACTTGTGGTGAATCTAACTTGCCAGTGTGTGTTATTGTGATGAGCTTTAATGCAGGGATGCAGCCTGACAATGACCCTGGAACAGAATAATGTTCCCCGTCTCTGTGCCAGGCTGCACTCTGAAGATTCAAAATGGCATACGAGCATAACTACAATCTTTGGGAAGCAGATGGAGCGCGTTAGAAGCGATAATGCCCATTTTGCCGATGTAGTGCGGTGTTAAAAGATGCCCAACACTTCAATTACCTCTTCTGTTTACTTGGTGGTATAACATCGCTGATTTGTAAATGTTTTTTTTTGTTTGTTTTTTTTTTACATATTTAAGCAGGTATTATTATTATTTTTTTTCAAATTGGGAACCATCAAAATAAAAATAAAAAACACAAAATGAAATAGAGATGGAGACAGAATGAGTTATGATGTGAATAAAATGTAGGAGTGCATTTTTAAAAACAAGTTCTTTAGATTGAATCAGCCTCACATACTTGTAATTTGTATTGAAAAGCAATGAACAAAATTAATTCTGTCATTTTCCAGTCAATCTGGCGCCGCTTCCATTCGAAAAGAAAATAACCCAAATGAGTGGATGAAATCCTCCTTTAACCATTTCAGCTAAGACTTAGATAAACCTGAGATCATAAGTAGTAACTATAAATCCTCTAAGGCATGCGTTCCCAAGCGGTTTGCAAACCAACAGACATGTAAAGACACATCACAATGTTTATTCACTATTCAATAATTATTATATTTAGCATACAGTGTATGCTGCCTCTAACATTTTTGTTGGCTTGGAGTTATTGTGGTTTTTCGGTGGGTTTTTTGACAGAAGCCTGTTGCTTTCACGCTCGCTGCGCTACAGGAGGAAAACAGCTTGGTGAATTTGACTGGCAGCCAATCAGACAGATGAGAATGGGAAATAATGCTTAAATAAATTATCCCAACTTATATTTTTTTAACAATGATTGACAAGTATTGGATGAAATTTTATGATAAAAAAATTTTTTTTGATTCAATGTTTTTAATTTCTGCATTGTTTGTTTTTCTAACTTTCCCTCCAGCTTTCTGAGGCCATCTGGAAAACACATCTCCAAGGGATACTTAAATAGATCACAAGTAGGTTGTCGACTGAGAATTGCCTGATAGACAAGAAAGTACCAAAGAAGGCTCGTAAAGTGCCCAGGTGACCCTGGTATATATACCTGCACACCTTCATATGCTTCAGTTTACCGTTGCTGCCATAAACTAAAGCAGCTCTGCTCACTGCAAACTCTCTGTTAGTCTAACTATGATAATAATCCAACCTCTGCAAACCTCGCCTGAATGATGATGTCAGCCCTTTTGGGAGCCATGTTTGAAGTTTAACCACAGGTATGGATGAAAGAAAAAAAAATTAATGATTTATTTAATAGATCTCTCCAGGTGAAATAGGATTTTGTGACAGGGATTCTAAGCAGACTGAGCACATCCTAACCTTTACCTCTTTCACAGACGCTGCACTTCTGAAAACTAAATAAAATAAAAGTCAGTTGTGCTGGAATTAATTCAGTTCAGAGACAAGCACACATATTTGGACCCTTTCCATTTATGCTTCAGGAGGTAAGAGAGACATAAAGAGCATACAAATACAAATGCAGTTCTTGCTTTCTGTTGCTGAGCTGCAGCTAAGAACCTATCTGAAGAGTTCAATCTCTCCCACCAGGCAGCCTGTCATCAGTGGGGATTTCCATTCAGTAAATTACCATGTTCATTCAGTGATTGTCTCACTTCCTAACGTATACTTAGCCGCCCCCCTGCAGTTGTTCCACGTCTGCTAAATCGAGAATAGCAGGGCTATTTGCTGTTTTCGCCAACAAAACTTCACCAGACTAAAAGTTTACTTTCCTGTCTGCATGTCAATCTCCTGTCTGCACTTTGCTGCCTGGCAAAGAGGACTTGGTCAGTGGTCACCCACATGCTGGACACTTCCATGCCAGCAGGTTGTTGCTGCCCACTTCGACAGGTGGCTAGCAACACCACTGAGCTGACAGGATAGGTTCGAGACAAGCAACACCAACTGCCAGTGGTAGGTAATACTAGCGCAACTGACTTAAGCTAAGATGTTAGCTGTGCTAACCCTAAAGCACTAATCTTGAATATTAGTTCCACTAACGCTAAAGCGCAACACCAACATGTGGAAGACAAGGGTTGTCCAGGCTGCTCACTCACTTTGGAGCACAACATTTACAATTTCCTAATAATTGACAAAAAAATATTTTCTTGAAGCAAATACATATGCCGCAATCTTTATGTGGTCGAAGCACATATCACTGCTGCTACCAACTGTTTTGGAGGGGAATTGCTCATTCCGGTGGTGTACTCTTCTGGTGAGTTACCTCGCTGTGGGATCAACCAATCACCTGGCAGAGGTGGCCATGTTGATGTCAACATGTGTTATGTTGCCCTCCAAAGGGTCAAATTTGTCATTCCTCATCTGTCTACACAGCTGTGCTTCAGGAAGTGATTCTTTGGAACAGACTTTTCACACATGGTTTCAGTTTTATAGTTGATGAATATTGCTAACTCTTGCTGATTTTGTCTGATTGACCACTGCAGGGCATTGGTCAGAAAGCACGCACATCATCAGTAGGCTATTAACTGTTAACTGTAAAACTTAGCTATGCAGAATAAATTTGCTGCACCGCATGTCGCCGTGAGGAGTACCAACATAAAGGCTCTCAAAACAATTCGCATATGTCATTCATTTGTTTGTTTGTTTGTTCTATATTTGCAACTTACTCAAAAATGTTTCTTGGAAGAAAAAAGAAACACAATGTGATTAGACAGACAGTCGTCACTCACTTCAAAATAGAAGCTTGAATTCTTAAACAAAATAATAATAATAAAAAAAAATCAAACTTTATTCAACTGAAAGCTTATTAAACAGTAAGTAAATTAGAGCTTTAGAATTTAGCCCAAAAATGTAATTTAATGGAAGTTCAGCTAAATATTTTCAAAGTTAGCAAGAATAATAATGCACCAACAACAGAACAAATTTTTAATTTAGCACTTTTAGCATTTTTAGATGGCTGTGTGTCCATTCACTGCCAGTTGAAAACTCCTTTTGTGGCTATAAATTCATACGACTTCAGACTTTAGTTCTCAGTCATTGCTTGTTATTTGTAAAGAATCTGTTGGTCAGCAGGTAGGAGGCAAAAACCAACAGTTGAGCTGAACTGGAGAATCTGCCTGGCAGCACAGTTTCCTTCTTATCCAGTTGGTATTTATAACACTGGAATAGATCATGTCACACTACAGGTACAAACCACAAACTGTTTTATTCAGAAAGTATAAGGAAAATAATCTGATTTTGATGTGCCTTTGTGTTTAGCCCCTTTTAGCAAATACAATCTTTTTAGGTTTAAATCAAATAAACAGGCTCAGTTTCTCATGCGGTGTTACAGTCCTTAGGATCAGAGAAAAGCCGACAAATGCAGAGTGCAGTGGAAACAGCTGCAGTTGTGAAGCCCTGGCGCATTCACTGTCAGCAGTAACCATCAACAAGCAGCTAATAGAAGGCCAGATGCTGCCTTTCAGCACACCTGGCACCGCTCACACTCCCCGCATTCACCTAACACACCGATTCTGGTAGCGGGAGACTCTGATGCACCGTAATGTGCAAAAGGATGTGACAGCAACAGGGGAGGAGGTTGGATGAAATGAGCGCAGCAGGTTAAGACATTTGATTTCTCCCCAGGGGCCTCGCCTGTGCTCCCTGAGGTTATGCTTCCTGGCAGCTCACGTTTCCTTTTGTCTCTCAGCGATGCATTAACCTTTAACAGGAAGACGGTGGACAGTGGAGCAAGTCGGCAGCACCGACAAAAAGAAACACGAGGGCCAAAACCAATCAGACGCCTCTAATGGGGTCCAAGACGGAGAGAACAGCTTGTAACTGGACAGAGAAAGCAAAGTTCTGTCTGAGGCCAACACGAACTCTCAACTTTTAGGAGTTTTCAGCAGCAGCAGCAGCTTGTGGATGTATTGGTACGGGTGTAAGCAGAGGGTGCATTAGAGCATGGTTGATGTTTCCAGTGTTAATGCTTGCAAGGTGTTTGAGTGTGTGAGTGATGTCCATTTCCCTGCAGGTTAAGGTCAATGGCTGTCTCTGTGAGGCTTTTACTGTCACAGACCACTGGGCTCAACATTTCCTGCTCACCACTTGGCCATTTGGCAAACAGCATGGCTTAGCACACTGTGCATCTGCGTGTGTGCGCGCGTGTGTGTGTAGCCAAGGCTACAGAAAGAGAATGAGGAAATGGGTGCATGTTGGCACTAAAGCGTGTGATTCAGTTCGTGGGGCTGGTTTGAAGTGGACGTAGGCTGGAACATGGTGTGATGTAGTGAGCTGCGCATGAGAGTGCACCCTTGGACCAGACACATCCCTGTGTCCATCTGCTTAATGCTGCTGAAGGTGTCACTGGGCTCTTTACACGTGGGAAATGTTTAGATTATGCAACACTGTCCTGCCGCTGACCTGTGATTTGTACGCCGCTGTACGAATCTGGTGCCACTCGGTTCAATGTTTGTCTCTGTTCTGTGCCATTCCACGTAAACATGCCTCAGTGAGACAGACCAACAGGATGATAATGGAGAATAGCTGTTTTACTGAAACAGAACTTGTTCTGATGCTGATGAAGCGTCTCTGCATGTAAATGTCACTGGAGTTTCACCTTCCTGAGGCTGCAGAGGGAGTGCGTACAGCAGAAAACCTCATGTTGTCTTCATAAACACCACCATGGGAATAGATCATGTGGAGTTTCTGCATATCTTTCAACAGTAATTACTCCACTGACCCATCAATCAATCAATCAATCAGATGGAAAGGACAAGAGGCACTGAGTGAGCTGAATTTCAATGTCAAACAAGGATGGCATAACAAAGCAGGAATCGTAACTTTGTTTTAAAGACCTACATATAATGCATTGTGAAAAATGAATGTCAGATGTACTAAAGCAACTATAAAGCAACTTCCTTCTTCACAAAATGTAAATCAAACTGGAGTAGCATCAGACTTTAGTAGTTGTCGTCTCTTTTGTCGGTAGTAAAAGACCAAGAATCATTTCTACCGCCAGTGGTAGACTCCCACCTTTGCTTTGGTTGTATTTACCCAGAATGCCCTATGCTGTAGCCCACTTCCTGCTTTTGGAGCGGTTTCCCATCCCACTTGGCATTCACGTGTGCATTCTAACCTCAGCAGAGTTCACTTCAACCGAACCGAGACTTAGGTTTTTAGGCAGATCACAGTTCAGTGTTTAATCACGCATTCACATCTCCCCAAATGAACCGGACCTTCTACATAAACCACCTAGAGCACGGGTACCCAAAGTCGGTCCTGGAAGGCACCCCTGACCTAGAGTTTGACTAAAATGGACTAAAAGGGCTGGTGTGAATGCACCCAAAATCAGGTTTAGGTCATCTTTCTCATACACGTCTTTATTACCTCTGTTCAACAGCGATGTGTGAACAATGTGTTGGTGACAGACCTTGGAACCACCAAATAGATTCTTGAATCCTACTTCAAAGTTGAGTGCATACTAGCTAAATATTACTAAAATGTACAAGCACATTAACCTCGATTACGTGAAACAAACTGAACTTTAACGGTCAAAATTAAGAAGACAGGACTCTGACACACAGCTGGTAGAACTCTAGACAATAAATGGACAAAGGTTCCTGCTAAAGTGATCACTCAAAGAGCCACGTCCACAACATGAGCATATCAGCAGGCAACATGCCCAGGGCCCGTCGCCCTGCAGTGAGAGGAAGTTGGAATCACCAATTGCAACAGGACTAATGTTCCCAGTGAGACACAACCACAGTGAGCCACATAAATATGCAAAAGCCTTTCCCCCTTAACTGATACCATCTGCATAATTGTCTTCTAGACATAATTTAAGGCCAGAAAGTTCAAACCATTACGAAAAGCTATCTGCTATTTCACCATAATCATCAGTACACAAAAAACATGGTGTTATTATTCTTAGTATCCATCTTAAGAGAGATTTAGCAATAACATCCAAAGCTGATGTACAGCAACAAAATTACAAAAAATGAAGTTTGCAGAACATAAATGACTTGTGCCATAAAAAAGAAATGCTGCCAACACAAAGAATCAGTTTGTTTTAGGTGTCCTAAATATGTCAACAGGAGATTTCAAAATTAAATCAAATGTTGTGAACTGATCCATCAGAACCTGACAAAGTCACCTGCACTTCCTCAAATTGATTAAAGGAAAAGTGGTATTGATAAATACAAGCTACTAAATAAAAAAAAAGGACATAGAACCTTAAAAAAAATCTAGAATTCATAAAACTGGATTGATGGAAAAGGGTGAATTTATACCTAAGTATTGTTTTTGTTTGTTTCAAACCCTTTTGAAATTGTTGAAATTTTGTGTTTTCTTTCATGATGTCCTCGTGTAAAGTTTGTAAAATGTTAAAGCTGTTGATGTGGTTGATTTGAATTTTGTGTTTTAATTTGGTTTGTGTCTTAAGGTATTTCATTATGTCTCTTTTTGTTTGTGATGTTTGTAAAAGTACGATTTTATTGTAATGTTTGTGGTGTGAAACCCAGGAAGAAGAGTCTCTACTGTGGGTGAGACTCATGAGGATCCTTAAATAAAGTATAGAAAATTCTTTCTATTTTCATTATTCTGGCATTTAGTAACAAAAAATCTTTTAGTCAATCCTAACCAGCTTGAAACAAGAAAAGTTGAAACTACTTCCAATTCAGACAGTGAAAACAGTAGCTCTGAACTGCATCGCATATTCAGAGAAACGGTGTTGAAGTTAAACTTCATGGAACAAGTTTCAGCCTTCATCTCCTCCAAATCCCTCGGACAGATGGACACTCTCTGGCTGTCCAACGTTAGTCTGAGGCTTTCTCTGACATCTTTGCTCAGGTGGTGTTGGGGGAACCTGCATTGTGTTATAATGAGGGCGTGTGGGAGAGAGCTGTCAGGCTTGGAGCTGAAAGCTGCTAAATGTTGCATCGAGCGGCGGTGCTCTGGTGGCTCTCATCTGGCTCCGCTGGGTTCGTACTGGAGGAGGCGCTGGATTCTGTTCTGGTTCCTGTTAATGTTGCATCATGTATTGTCTTTGCTCCTGATGTCTGCTGATATATACAATATATATACAAGAACACATCCAGTGGCCTCTATAAACCCATATTTTACCTCTGGAACACAGTTATTTTTTCCCCCCATCAACCCTTTTCTTCACAGAGCCGTGCGATCTTTGGCTAAATCAAAGAATTTTTATTTGAAGTGTTCCACTCCACAGCTAAGTGGTGGATTATTTTAATTCCCACATGCCTTTCCTGCATGTTTGCGGAGTGGGATACGCTTTTGGTGAATTTACAAAAAAAAAAAAACGGAGGAAAATTCAAAGAGACAGAAGGAGTGAACGACAAAGGAGGCGAAAAGACAGACTGAGAAAGCCACAATGACACCGTGAGCATTTCTGAAAAGCTGAGCACATTAAGGGAGCCACATTAAAAGCAAGAGTGTGACATAAGAGAAATAAGCAACTAATTCTCTTTCATTGCCATTCATGACTTCTCTGATGCGCCGGTTACTTCGCCCGCTGAGTCATACTGCATGTTTGTCAGCGGGATGTCATGCCCTGCTACTCGGGGTGCGTTCCATCCGACTCACCCACTCAGACCTCGCGGCTGTTCACCGAAAACCCCACAGAGAACCGCTGCTGCAGATCACGGAGCTCTGCTTTTCTCCACAAAGTAAAGTCACAGCTAAACACAGACTCATCAGGAACTACAGCCAAAAGCAACCGAGCAATCATCTTCCTGATTGGCCGACTAGTCGGCAATTAGTTTAATTTCATTCCTGCTTTCATTTGGCAAGCCTCCGTAATGGATTATTTATTTATTTGACTTTGAGTTTAAAACGAGTATGTCACATGTTGTTATTAACAAAACAGTTTTAAATGAAAGAGTACGATAGCTGGAAGAAAAAAAAAATTATAAATTCCACCTAGTTGCTCAAAAATCTATTTATTTGCTATACCATAAACAGCTAAGCATCAATCAAATGTCCATATAGATACATCTGTAAATGTGAGATGTGACATGTCCACCCTTGTCACATCTCACATTTCATATCTTAACATCTTATTTACGCAGATCATTTAGACATTTCACCTACACCAAGCAAACAAGCTGCTTAATTCCAGCTCTGCAAAAAGTTATCCAGGGATTATTGATGGAGGAAACAGTTCAAATTATCTCTCTTTTAAACACCTAGGACTATGTGTTTTCCAGGCATGTAGCATCATTTTACAGCACTATCAATTAATCATTTTAACTTCAGTTGTCGTTCTATATAAAATGTGTCTTAAAAGAAATCTAACTTGAAATTGGGCCCCCCCAGGCTGAATGGTTGCCATGAAGATTCAAAGGCTTCTCAAACGTTCATGAGAGGATAGAAGCAACACACCACGTATGTTTATGAAGAGGGAGTAACATTATAACATGATGTAAAGTTTAAAAAGTAGATTTTATGCTGTTATTTATTTTAAACATAACCTGCAGAATATAATAGTCCAAGTCAAGAAATGTTATTTATTTTAAGTGTACAAGTTTATCAGCTGTTTAAAGGCCTTTCTATACTGTACAACTTTCTTTTTTCTGCAAAAAGACAGTTTGGTCCTAATGGCTAAGACTTGCATTAAAGGTCCCATAAGTAACGTCACATTCATGCACATGGGGAGTGACTCAGCTTTTCAGCAGGACTGAATTACCTTAACACAGAAGAACCTGCTGCACTGCAGCTGTACTTTTCATCAGATTTTCCACCATTTGTCACATAGAAAACATGCATATTTAAAGTGTTTGGCTTCATACATAACCTTCCACTACAATAAGAGCTTGCAGTTCGTTACTGTAGAAAAGTTTCTCGTACGTCAGGAAAGCATTAAAGTTGCATAAATGCTTCATACACCAACAGAATTACAACTTCCTCCCTGTCGAACGCAAAACGTTTGAACTGCTGCACTTCAATCCGCAGAGACCGCCACGACGCAGACGTGATCCATCATAAAACATGGGGAAATCTGCAGAACATATATTTTTTTAATATAGAGTACGTATTGAAATAATACATAATTTACATGATTAACTCATAATAGTAAGTGTAGACTATTTGTGGATCAGCTCAGAAGTTCTGCATGATTTTGTTTTAAATTCTGTTTGAAATGCTCCAATATTCTCTAGTACTGATGATAAGAGCATAACAACCTATATTACAGCACATATTTAACAATAAGAGAAAATTAAGCTAACTACACAGGTTGGTTTTCTTACTGCATTGCAGAATGCCTCAAATGTCTGCAATATAAACTATTTAGAGTCCATCAGCATTAATGCACTTATGACAAGGCAATAAGTGCATTGTACTTTACAAAGCAAGGTGGAAATATTGGACTGAGGTTCTAAAAACTGGTTTTCCATCTTGAATGGAAAGATTTTTTTTTGGGGGGGGGAATTAAACTCCATTCTTCTGTAGGAAGACCGATGATGTATTAGGTTGCATCATTTTGGGGGTGTTATCAAAAATGACAATTTTGCAAATAGATTGGTTGATAAAAGTCCAAGTAAGCTTTTTTTTTATTAGTTCCCCCCCACTCCAATTTATAACAGTAGCTCTCTGATGTGGCTGAATTAAAATTATTCTCCATTCTCGTCAACCTCTGCTAGCTTTAGGGGACGGAATATGTTATCATATAAGATGAACTGAATTCATATATTTGTTTTTGTAATCCTCATCTGAAAACTGTCAGTTAGTTGGGTTATTTTTGTTTGTTGAATAGAAACATTTAAGTGATACAGAAACAGAAATCTCTAAGGTGGCAAATACTTTTTAATAGCATTGTATGTTCTTTTACTCTCACTCTGAGACATGAGTACTTCCATATATGTATACAGAGAGAACAATAAGTGTTAAAATCAGTTCCTAACAGCATGTGAGAGCTCAGCATGGCCATGCGCTTGCTTCCTGCCTGGAGACAAAAACGCTGGACTTCAGTGATGAAGAGCCAACCAGACGTTTGAGCACACAACATTTACCCCCCACTCCACACACACACAACTAAAACACAAAATAATCATCAGAAAAAGTGGCAAAAACACCTTTTACTTCATCCCTTTACTTCTTTTCTCACTTTTGTGTTTTCCTCCCAACCCATCTCGGGTCTCCTTGCCAACATAACATGAAAGCTAAGTGTCTGGCTGAGCCAGAAAAGGTGCAAGGGCTGAGATTCAAAAGAAGAAAAAAAAAAAAGAAAAATTGACATAAAAGAGAAATATGGACTAAAAGGCTAAGGTGAAACAGTAAGAGAGAGAGAAAACAAAGAGAGCTGGAGGAAAATGTTTCTTCGTGAAGGTGGAAAGTCGTCCACAACGTGCCCAGCTGACCCCCCCCCGGCATCATGAATAAACAATCACACTTAATTTGTTCAGACTGAGGGCAAGGCCGCAGGTGCCTGGAGGAAAATGGTTAATTCGAGGAATTCATGTTCTCAAAGATGGAAAAAAAAATAAATAAATAAAAACACCTCCTCGCTCTCCTTTTGTACAATGAAATTTGCGAACAGATCAATACTAAGATTTTCTATAAAACTCTAAAAGTAGAGGAGCAAATCACCTGCAACAAGTTTCTGTGAGGCAAAGGGTTTATTTTCTGTCAGGGTTACAATGCGTGGTTGGAAAGGTGATAAGATGCAGCTGGGTTTCTCAGCAAGGCCTGGAGGCATGTTAACAAAACGTTCCAATGGCCTGGAGATGTGAGAAAACATGAGGAGTGCCTCCTATCAGATGGAGGACGTCATAAAAAGCAGAAATACCATATCATTTGAGTTAAAATTCTTTCAAATCCTCATAAAAAAGCTTTTGTTAGATAAAAAATCTCTTGCTCATTGGTTGGTAACGCCTTTAGTGTTTTCATACATCTCTATACTGTCCGTAAGCTGCTTCCTGGGGACACTTTTCTTTGCTACACCGCTGTGTGCAGAGGAGGTACAGCAAAACAAGACATGTTATTTAAGGATGATAGACAAGAAGAACTTGGGTCGGTTTCTTTTGTATGGAAGTATTTCGACTTTAAACGACGGTCATTTGAAAACTCTGTCGAAGTAAAGTTGTCAGATAACTATCATCAGATAACTAAACTATTTGAAATAGTTCAAATAGTTTGGATGTATTTTTTCTTTTTTTTCTTACTTACGGAAAGTTTCTGTTTATATCATAGGTTTGTGGTGCATTTTTATCCTAAAGAAAAAGATGTAAAACTTCAGATATGTCACAATGAGATATTAACATACATGGAAAAACCTCACAAAAACCTAATACTATAGCAGAAAGTATGATAGCGACTGTAAGAAAGGCTTACAGTTAGGATATTTTATCTTACGATTATCCGAGGAATCGAATCGATCTCTCCCTCTCTCTCAGCGCCATTCCTACCATTCGCTCCAAAACCGTGATTTTAACAATCGAGGTACTCGAATCATTTGAGGAATTGGTGAACTAAACCAACATTTGGGGACCAGGTATTTTCGGTATGAATATGTGAACTGTTACATCACTTAAATAAATATGGATGAAACAGAATCCAATAGCCAATACACCTATAAACTTCTGATCACTATTGGCATATTTGTAGTGCCTATAATATTCACTCAATGCAGCACATAACATCAGCACAGCTGCCTTGTTTTCGTGCATCAGTGGACAGCCGGCCGGCCGGCTCTGTGTTATTTAGAGACAGATTTAGAATTGCACACGTTTGTGAAAATCCATCTCAATTATTCCCTGGCCAACTGTCGGCGCTAAAAGGTTTTTCTGATCATGTTGTCCGTAGCATTTTTAAGGCTGAAGATGAACCTAAAACAGAACATTTGGATGTGTGTGTACACAAACGGCACTGATTATCTGGTGGTAATGGATATTTAGAGCAACACAACAGTGGATGAAAACAGAACACAAACAGCAGCAGAGACTGCAAATTCAAATCATGGCAGTGTCAGTGGCACTTCTGGAAAATGCCAAAGCTTAGTAAAGGCAGCTTCCGGCTTTTGTGACAGGTAACACACCTTTAGTGACAGATGCCGTGGCATTTGATGGACGCCATGGTTTCGGTGACAGATGCCACGGCTTTTGTGGTAAATCATGTATATGTTCTTATTTCTTTTTATTGATTTCTTCAAAATGAACCTATTCATATTCACTCGGCCACAGAAGCTGTGTTATCTGTCACAAAAGCCAGAAGCTGCCTCTACCAAGCTGTGGCAGCTGTCACCAGAAGTGCCACTGCAGCTGCCACTGATCACAAATCTGATCAGTAAGTTCATTAATAACGGCTTCAGAGTCTAACTCTCATTCCAAATGCTGATGGAGAGAACACGCCACAGCCAAACAAACCAAAGTTTTTCACACATTTCCCAGAGAGAAAGTTCACTTAAAATTCTTTCCCCATTTCCATGGAAGGATTTTGGTTTAAAAAACCCCATCCGGCTCTGGGTGGGGGTCTTTGTTCATGTAGTCGCATGCTGGGTGGTGACTGCTACCATCAGAGGCCTGGCTCACAGCGAGCTGCACCGCCGCTACTCTAAGCACATCCAACATAAACCAGCTGTGATAAAACTTTTGATAATCTTGACAAAATATGCTTCCGACCTGACAGGAGCCAGTTTTTGCTCCCAGGGGAAGCAGGTTTACATGCTGAATTCATAGAGGCAAGTCTCCAAGAGCAACGGCGTGCCACATCCTCACTCCTCTTTCCTACTGGGAGAAATCACGCTCCACACAAAGAAGCCAACGCTGATTTTCTATTGATTTCTAAGATTTTAAATCAGATCTATATGGACCCCTGTTATATATAAGGGTCAGGATTTTAATAGCTGATGTTCCCTGCTCTGCCAGCACTGGAACAACCTGATTATTTACAGTGCTGGGCAGAAGTTTCATCACTACATAAGCATGGTGTGGATTTGGGGCTTGAAATTATTTATCTACATTGTTATTCTTTGAGGGTGGACTGACTATGCAACAAGCAGCTTCAATGAACTCATAAAAAGGAAGTGGATGTGCAAGTTTGAAGTTATTGTGTTTCTCTCTAATCTTCAGAGGATCAAAATTATGCATTCAGGCTCAAACAGTACACACCTCCACCGGCACTGGGTTAAAACACTTTTTGTAGCCACCAGGAAGTTTTTGGAAACTCTGACGAGCAAAACTGGCAGAAGCCACTTGAACTGACTTGGGGTGTTTTCACACCTGATAGTCTGGTAGACTCCGCTTGATTTGGGACCAGTTTCAGCTGCTGCGGCTCGCTTTCACACCGCACTGCGTCAAATGATCCAAATCAATCGAAAAACCCATTTCCATCGTTTTGCCATGTTATAAGGGAAATAATCTGCCAGTAGAACTTGTTCTTTTTCATCAATATTGAGGAATTATTGACTTAAAACAAGTAACTATCTCGCTATAGAGTTACATGTGAGTCAGTCTTGTCTTATTTCAAGTGCACTAGAATATTTGCAATAGAAACTAGAACGTGTAATCATTCTAATCTGAAAGAGAAAATGCTTAAAATCACATTTATTAAAAGGTCCAGAAGAAACATTTCATTCTTAACCACGGTGAGTGGATGTAAACGTCTGACTCCATCGCATTTCAAACGCTCGACGCTGCGCTCGGTTTCCTACCAGCGTAAAAAAAGATCCACCTGACACCGTCGCAAAGTGAAACATTGTTATCTACAACGAGACAGGAGACAGTAAGAAACTCAAACGCAGAGGCCGTCTGAATAAAAACATTTCCTTTGTTCCCTCTGCTGATATTTGGATTTATTCTGCCAATTGTCATACCTTCTAAAGCCTTATCCTCTCCGTGTGCCTTGTTCCAGCTTTGTCTTATCGGCCAGGCAACAAAAACAGGTGGAATATAGAGGTGGAGGAATGGTTTTATGAAGCAGGTGAATATGTATCTCCAGCTTTCATCAGTGTGATCCTCGGAGCTGCCAGCCATAGTCGATATGGATTAAACCTCATCGTGATTGCCATTTAGAGAAATAAATAGGCTGGGTTTAATCCTCATCTGCCAGGTCGGCCTCTGGCAAAAATACATGTATATGTATAATATCCGCTGGTTTGCTCTTGATTTAGGGAAACACAATTAAGACTTCATTGCACGTGAGGAACCCAGGAGGGAGATCTTTAAAAAAAATGCATTTAAGAACAGAGGAGGGCAAAACAGAGAGTTTGATATGAGCCAGAAACTGAGTCTTTGGGGAGGAAAAAGGGATTAGAGAGCAGAAACAACGAGACTGAAAGTTTAAAATAAAATAATTAAAAAAAAGTTCTTCAACAGAAACATGGACATTAAACATCAACTTCTTTTCATGGAATTTCTATTTTCATAGAACAATTTGCAACGTTTACAGCTTATATTTGGTCATTTATATTTGATTGATTTATTTTTTTGCTTTTGTACATTATAAATAAACCTAATAAGGAAGCAATCTGCAACATTAATTGGAGAAATGGGAAAGAAGAAATAAAAAATGTTTAAAATTTCTTACATTAAAATTAGATAATTATAATAAATCAGTATCTGAGATTTTCAACATAGTTCAACCACTTTGACTAATTTCCTTGTGACTTCAGTCTAAAAGTTATTCTTTCCATGACAAAAATACTACATGAAATCAGTCCACTGTTTTTATTTTAGACAATTTTCGGGTTATGCCCTTTTTTGCTGCCATCAATAGCACTCCAAGGAGGAATTTAACCTTTCTTTGTAGTTCATATCCTCCCAATGTACCATATATATTACCATAAACTAAAATTATATTTTCATTTTGAAGATCGTTTCCAGGACCTCGAACATTTCTCTAAAAAAATGGACCCACATGGGGTCAATCGCAAAAAAATGTGAAATGTTATTTGCTAATGTAAGTCCGCAGAGTCTCCAACAGTCGGTCCAGCATGAATATTTAGTGTTTTTTAGGCCGGTGTGTAATCCTATTCTTCCAGCTGAATCTCCTTCCAGGAGAGGGAACAGCTTAAACCAAGGAGGTTCATTTTTACACAGGAATAGATCAGCTTCATTTAAACGTTTTAAGTCCTTAAATGCTCCTTTTTAATTACAAAAATGACAAAGAGCACCTGAGCTTCTTTTTATTTACAGCCTTGTTACCAAAACTGGGAAGAATAAAGTCTGCCTCACAGGACGCTGACCACACTGCGGAGGCTTCAAACATAGCTTGCTTATCTTTTGCTGTCAAACTGGATTTTCTAGGTGGGGTGAAGAACAGTCCAGAACATGATTCAAGGAGACACGAGAGCACAAGTAGAGCTTAGACCCAGAGCTGAGAAAGGGAAGAACATGGTGAGAACACAGAGAACAAGTGTTGGAAAGAAAAGGATGATAAAGCCACTCAGAACCTTGTAGAGTCTTTGGTAATCTGTCATTTTAAGCTAAGTTGCTATCTTCCTGTAGAGTTGGTTTGATTGGGAACCAAAGTTACAATATTTGCTACATTTTCAGCTGCTGCGGTTTGCTTTCACACTGCATTGTCAAATGAACCAAACCAACCTCCTCGCCCGTGGTGGCACTGTAACCAAGAGCTAAAACATCCAAACGAGACACTGAGGGCGACTTCCTTCTTCACGAAATGTAAACATAAACGTAGTGGCGTCAGATTTTAGCGGTTGTAGGATTTCTCTTTCATCTTTGGCATTTCTCCCTCTAGCGCTTAGACTTGTGTGTCTGTTTAGGTTGCGTTTACCCAGAATCCCCTGCGGCACAGTCCGGCTTCCTGCTAGTTTTATTAGTCTCTGATCCAGTGTTTTATTTTCATTGCTGAGTTATGCTTCCATGTTCACGATTTCATGCTTTACCTTAATAGACGTTATTAAAAATGTAATTTTAATGGAACAGTTTCAGTGTTTATGATTGTGTGGGGAGACTCACTTATGAAGCACAACTAGGGTAATTATTTGAGATTGATCATTAGTAATTTTCCCTTATTTCTCCAAGGATAAACACGTAAGTAATGAAGAAAAAGAGGAGCACAGAGGTAATAATAAGTAAGATATTAGGTTAATTCCTATTGACTTATAACAAAAATGAATCTCAGATTTCTGTATTGTTAGACATCACACTTGTTTGTGGGAGATTACCTGATTGGAGTATCTCATGCTGACGTTGCGCTGGTCTTGCCGTGGGACGTATCGGTGGATGGGGTCGATGTCTTTAGGGCTGATCAGCTCATCCACTGGAAAGTTAAGAAACACACATGTGCAGAAACAATAGATTATGAACGCCACTGAAAGATTTACAGAAAGGGAAAAAAATACTGATCAATAGCTGTTCTTAGCATTTAACTTTAGTGTAATGATGGATTTAAGGAATCTTAAAATCATAACTGCATGACAAACTGTTGTTATGTTAACAATTTCAGAAACGCACCTAGCAGCTTAGCAATGTTGTACATGGCCTGACCCCAGAGGAACATCTTGCCATCACGACCAGAGTTGCTAGGGAAACGCTTCTGGCTTCCATGTTTGTTCTGCTCCGCCTCCACAAAGTCGGCTGGTACATAATAGTACTTAGGGATCACAGCGTGGCCTGTCAAAGAAAAACCCAAAACAAAACAAAAACAATAAAGCCGTGTTTACATAGACCACATCCTCTCTGGATCTGTGTCTCTGAGTAAAACACGTCTAAATCGACGCAGCACAGAGAATGAAGCTTAAAGGAGTCATTTATAAACCAGTTGTGCACTTTAGAGAACTTTAGAGAAACAGCTTCATGCCTTAGTTGGTATAGATACAAACATGGACTAGTTAAGAAGGTTCTGCATTAAACATAACGGCAATCTTTTTTTATTAGAAATATTTCAGTGAGAAAAAATGTGGAATTGGACATTACTATCTTTATATTAATTAGAGTAACATTTATCTTCCCTTGGGATAAATAAAGTATTTTTCAGTTGAATTCAATGACCTGATTTTTGTGCTGAACTCTAAGCTGAATCATGTACCTGGACTCTTTCTATTTGCTGAATCGAGCTCTCTCTATTTCCATGCCTCATGCTACCAGTGAGACTCGACATGTTTCAGAGCTGCTTCAACACTTAGCTTAGGCCTTTTCCAGACCACTTTCCAGGTGACTAAATGATATTTAATGGACAAAAATCATTCTTCCGATTTTACAGCATGCTGTTTGTGCACTGATTTAAAAAAAAAAAAGAGTTTCAATCAAACATGGCCGACACGGTTTTACAAAAGTAGTAACACCCCTTTTTCTCTTTTTGAACCTTTACAACAAATTTCCATGTTTTTGGGGGTTTTTTGCAATTGACCAACACAAAGTGTAAACAGAAGGATATGATACATGATTTTCTACATTAATAGTGTGTTAGCTGCAATTGCATTCAGCCCCTTTTACTCTGGTCCCCTCTAGATAAAATCCATCAAAAGCTGCCAATTTAATCTGAGTTTATCTCCTGATTTTCTATGAAGATTTCAGAGTTTAAAGAAAAATCACAGAATTACGAAGGACGAGGAACATAATGTTGAGTTCAGGTTTAAAGCAGGGATGGGTTCTAACACACTAAGCTTAGCTTTAAACATCTCACAGAGGACTGCTTATGGTACACAAATGGAAAACACAAATTCAAACTACAGTCAGCAGTACAGCTGAGTGGTTAAGATCAAAGCGTATTAAAGTGTTAGAATAGCTTGGTTCACATCTAAATCCAATTCAGAATTTATGGCTCAAGCTGATCATGTTTATTGGCAGAAATGAGACTGAGCCGGCGCTAAGGAGGAACAGCTGAATGTTTCAGCATGTAGATGTGTAAAGCTCACTCTAAAACCCCCTCAGCTGTTAGAGCTGTGAAATGTGCTTCCTCCAAGAATTGAATCAGGGAGGCTGGAAGTAAATGTAAAGCATACTTTTAAACCTTTTATTCCTTAAAAAAAAAAAAAAACAATGTGCAAACAGCTTATTAGGTTCCATCCTTTTACTAATATACACATAGTATGGCTCTGATAAATACAAGAAAAAACAGTCAAAGGGGAATGAATGATTTAGCATTTTGCTGTCGTTTCTGGAGCTGAAGATAAACAATAATATATTCGGCAACAATTTTAGGAAAATAAAGGAAACACAGACATCCTGATATGAAACACGAGCTGCCTTCCTAAATGTGCTCTGAACAACAAACAAACAAGGAAGAACATTGAAATGTAAGGGTGCAGATTTGACCTGATGTCCTCCTGTGTGATCCGCCCGCCCCACCGTGCCACTCCAGATTATCTTCAGAGTGCGATGCCAGCTGAGAATCTCCTGCTGTAAGTAAGTTCTGACCTGATTCTCAAAATATTCACCGGTGTGAAACGGTTTTCATGTCTGTTAGGTCAGAAACTGCGACTGAACAAACACACGCATCACTACGCTAATTTACAGCAGAAACTCTGTTTGTGTTTGTCATCTTTGATGCAATATATTTTTACTGTTTTATGCTACATAAGTACCCACACTCACAGCAGAGGGCGGCATGTTTATGCTTTAGCAAATCAATTAAAGTCAATGAATTCTTCTGACAATGAATTCTTTTTTTTTTGTTTTGATTTTTTTTTTTTTTTGCTCCCTCATTAACATTAATGGTGGAACAAAAGAAAAACCTTTTTGATTCACCTCCAAAGCTCTGACAATTAACTCTAGGAGTTGGTGCTAATTTATACAGAACAAGTACAAAGACTCTATGAAGGCAACTAATGTCTCACACCACCATCCTGTCTACACTCTAATTATTGCCAGTCTATTCTGAATGGACCAGCGGAAACGCCAAGCTGCTGACTTCCCTATTATGCAACCATCTCCCCTCAGCATAATGTCTGCAGTAAAGGTGAAAAGATGTATATATATGTAACATTTTTTTCATGTTAAAAATGACTGGAAAAACAAAAGAAACAGACAGAAATCAACCGTTGCTGGATGTGTACGTGCGTTTACGTGAAAACTCACCCTCGAACGACTGGAAGATGATGGGCTCCAGGAGGTCCTGGTACTCCTTCACCTGTGCCTTATTTCCTCTGAACACACCTTAAAGAGACAGGGACACATTTCGGACTGGATGGTGAGGACACACGCTCTGGGCTGTGCTCTCTGTCTCTCTCTGCCTGTAGCTATGAGACAGATGGTAATCCCAGAGCTGAGAGTTTGTGCTACTGTTTGTGACTGAATTAGTCCTCACAACATGAACAACACGTTTATGCACACTCCCATTGTGTCAGTGTCATTGTATTGAGAAGACAAACACCCAGTTTCCATAATCTGGATTATTTTCTAGAGTTAGGACAAGACAGGAAGTTTTAACTTATACTGAGATGTTGAACAGTTTTGTGCAGATATGTGAATCTGTTGAGTTTCTGAGTTAAACTCTTGCTCCAACCATGGACTACGGTGGATTTGACTAGACCGTAAAGAAGCGAACCTCTGTACTTGAACTATAACAGCTTTGTAGAGCAGCGGTGTCCACACATTTTGCCACATGGGCTGCAAAAACTAGATTTTTAACCCTTTAACTGTCACCTTGAAAAAACACTTACATGTTATCCAACAGGTCATGAGATAGTGGAGGGGTTTTAATAAAAAAGAAATTAAAAGAAAGAACCTCATTTCATTTTTTTCTTTTGTTTGTTTTTATATTTGTATGCTCAGCAACAAACTAAACAATGATTATTATGAAAGAAACAAATTGGTCTAGTGTTTCTAGAAAATGGGTTTGTAAATCCTGCAAGATTTTATTCATTGTTTGTTTGTTTTTTTGTTTTTTACATATTTGTTGTAATTATCACTATGATGTAACAGTCTGACATGGATAATCTGTGAAAAAAGAAAAAAAAATTGCTTTTCTACCTTCTCCCAGTGCTAACAACAACTAATCACGCCCACAGACTTTGGACACCCCTGGTGTAGAGCCGTAATGCGACATGGATACAGAATGCGTATGACTCTCTGTTTTGAAAAATTACCTCTTTTGTCATGTTAAACATATGTTTTAAGAATCAATTGTAGTTTGTTTTTTTAAAAAATGTCTCTTCAAAATAAACCAAAATGTAATTTTCTTTCAAAAACACTGTAAGCAGGTTTTTCTCCCTCGTCCCATTGAGGCATCACAGCAGCGGCGGCGAAGAGAGTGAGGCTTACCGTCAATCATCATGTAGATGAAAAACATGGGAAACTCGCATTCGATTCCATCAAAGAGCTGCAGAAACACACAGAGAGGAGGGATTAGATTGCTTTCTTGTTTTACAAAGCATCCAGGTTGAACTGAAAGCAGTAAAGCTTCTTAATATGAAACGACAGGGAGCAAAGAAAAACACAGAAAACATATCATTCTTTAATGCTCTCCAAGATTTCTTTTTCTTTGCATTATTGTCATTTTAGGCAGATCTGTTGATGGAAAAGTGAAGATTTAATTCGCCACTTCAAAATCAGCAATATACCCACATTATATACATCATTACTTGTTACTTACTATCCCAGAGTTTGTTTGCTTCCTCAGTGTGATGGTATGAAGAGGATACCATCACACTGAGATACTCAAAGCTGTTGTGTTATATGGACGTTTTATAGCAGCATTCTGATGTTGGACAATGAATCAGGGATACAGGTCAATAATAACCCACATTTCAAAGTCAAAAGATCTCAAAACAAAATAAGTAAACACAAAAAGAATTTCACACCCTGGAAACGTGAAGCTATAAATAAAAAGCTTGATAAATGACCAATCGCATATTTTTAATTAAGGCTTTTGATTTAATTAAACTCGGGCACTTCAGGGGCAACCCCCGCACTGATTTGCTGCCATCTTAATGCAACAAAGCCTGGAGGGAGAGCATGTGGCGGTGGAACGAGCCTTTACAGTATAAACCACGACTCTACGTCTAGTCAGCCAGGCATTCTGCTGCAGGCACGCCCAATACAGCCGTCACAGCTATAACATCACACACATTTACTGAAAATCTGTCCTGGAGATAATCATGATAGCACATGCATTCCAACACCTGGATAAAAACAAGTCAGACTGATAGAATTAGGGGTGAAGATTTATGCCGAGATCTGGTGTTAATATTTCTGTTGTGGCCGATAACCAATATTTAAAGGATTCATAGCCCTCTACATTCATCCAGACTGCCCTTCTGAATGATCGTTTTTATGTGGCAGTTTTTGGAGGACCAAAGAACTCAAATATGAGCCTGCAGCAGCCAAAACAGTTTCTCTTTCAATGTGCACAATGTGGTAAAAACACTAGGAAAACCTCACATTGGTTAGATCTTACTAATACACATAGCGTTTAGTATAGTTCTGCAATCAGTGCAAAAAAATAAATAAATAAAAAATAGGCCGTAATTTTTAATAGGTGGCTAAGAAAATTGCATTAAATAAAACCAATGTCCAACTGTAATAAGATCAAAACCAATAATCACAGTGGTGATTATTTAGTTAGTACAGACTGCAGACAGGTGTGTTCACACGTACATTTCTTGCAACCGTCATTTGTTCTGATTATCTCTGCCCGCCTGTCTCAGTCAATCCTCTCCACACCGATGGAAGATAACAGAGATTAGATCTTAATGCAGAAACAAACGCCTAATGGAACCGACACACGCCGACGCCGTCACCACCACTCCACCTCTCTCTGAGCGTGCTTCTTTAAACGCTCTGTGTCTTCACGCTGCCATTATGCAGATCTGCTGCACCTCAAACTGCTTTTGCGGCGACAGAGGGAGGAGAAATGAGGGGAAAATGATAGACAGGAAAATGCATAACAATGTGCAGAAGCAGGGGAGGCTGGTTAGCGGCGGTGGAGGCAAGGCAGCCGCTCAATGAGGCCCGTGCTTTCTCGCCCTTTCAGGCTGTAAACACGCAGCGTTCCCTCGTGTTTTGTGCTTGAGCAGCCTGACTGATTGGTAAAACTGTCTGTCACCGAGGCAGCTGCTGCTCTCAGTGAGCAGACAGGAAGCGCAGGCGTCTGCCCCCGCCGTGAATTCTCTCTAAACGTAAACAACAACAGCTTCAATCGCTGTCCTCTGCAGGGACACCTGGGCTACCTGCGACCCCTCGCCCTCCAGACTGTCTTCACTCCCACAACCCCCTATACCATGTGACCGTCTTCTTACTTTAGACGCCTACAGGGTCAGGAAATCTAATCCATAACAACTCCTCCGCCTCCTAGAAGGACAGCTAGTTGAGTATTAGTACTAGAAAGTCACTCGGCAGTAATATTTCCAGACCTTTCACGAAAAAAAATGCAAAGTTTCTGACCCAAATCAAGCCATGTACATATAAAAGTATATACACTACTACTCTAGATGAAGAGGAAACAGCAGAATGTGTGGAACATTTTGTGTGCTTTCTCGTCTGAATGAAGGTGTGAAGGAGCCTGAAGAACTGTTGGATAATTCGGAGCCTCAGAGTCTTTTTATCCTATTAGCTGCAGGATTAAATGCAGCTAATTGCAAAGTGGTTCAGACTCTGCGCCTCATGAGTGCCCACTTCGGCAAATCAAGGGAGCGCCTTCATCATCTGTTACTTTTTTTTTCTTTTTTGTTAATCACTGTGCGGTTGTGTTGCGGCTCGGCTTTAGCTTGCAGTCAAGAGCCACCAAAACACATGAAGTCTTTTCTCAGAGCTCCCAACGGTTTCAGAAACTTCTGTTTACACACGGTTAGTTTGTTAGTTAAGACTCAAAGGAGACTTGTGCTATGAAATTGGATGTTCAAATTTGGCTGACAGTGAAAAAACAATTTGAAAAGATTTGTTTGGCACATGTTGCCAGAATGCTACATATATAATTTATATGTATGTAGTTTTCTCTCTGTAAACACCTTCTGATCTCCTGCCTGACCGATGCAGTGAGCTTGAAGAGCAAAGCTTCTTCTTAGCTCATCAGCTCAGAAACTGCGGCTGAAGCCATGTTTCGTTTTGCATTGCGTCTCTTCTGCCTGATTGGATCACACCGTCCCTTACCGATGACGTCAACACTAGTTAAAGTCGACTCAAAATTTACGTGTCGGATTTGCAAAAGGACAAGAAACTCACTGGTTCATGTTCGCTGATAAGGAGTCAAAGTAAGAAGTTGGGAAACAGGAAGGAGCTTAAAAAAAGAGTCATGAAGGCCACAACTTTTAGGATTATACTACTCAGTATATTTTGAAATGCAAAGTATGTTTAAAAATGAAAAAAATGAAAGAAAATGTTCTCAAACACAATATTTTTTACTAAAATAAACGTTTATGTTGCACAGATTTTTTTGGGTTGGTTTTGAGTATCTCTGAAGACCTGAGTTTAATCGATTATCACTAAAACCACTACTAAAACTTTAACTAGGCCCTGTTTGATGGATGATGAGTTTAGAGGGAGTCTGCAGGACGACCTCTAAGTTCAAGTTGCCACAGGACAAGTTTAAAGGTCACCGTTTTGGTTTAAGCTTACCAACTAAAACGTGACCATTACATTAACAACACATCCTGTTTTATGACGATTGAATGGAAATTTTATGGGTTTTTTCCAGACATATAAGCTAATTTCTGAGTTTGAGTTGTTTTTCCATTCTCGTACCATTTTCAGATGATTGATTGATTGATTAGCTTGAGATACTCAAAGCTGGAATAACAGAACTTTGCTTTAAAGCTTCCTGTCCTGCCCTTTCTTTTGCACTTTACAGTGATGTGCTACTTTGTATTGGAAAGTCTCATAAAATCCCAATTCAGATTAAATTCTTCAGTATATATATATTTTTTTATGTGATTGTATTTATATCATTTATTTGACCTTCTGCCTATTTCTATATATATCTTACTATTTTTACTGCTTCTCTGGTTAGATACCAAATTTCCATTTTCATTGCTCTCTACCTGTACATGTGCAACAACAGTGAAGATGAACCTGATCTAATGTCGGGATGTCGCACAAAAATCCCAGGAATCACAAGTTTGTAATGTAACAAAGTGTACAAAAGTTCAAGGGAGATGAGAAGCATTTTGTTCTGAGTTTTAGAAGAATTGTTCAATCATTGAAAACTGAAATGGATCCATTCTTGCTGCCTGGTGTTCTTAGTGACTGTAGCCTCAGTTTTTCATAGCAAATGATTCATCCTGTGCGGTAAGGGAGCTAGCTGAGTGTGTTTGGTGTGTTTCTGTTTCTTGTAAAGCCGCAGGTTTCCACCAGGGGGCGTGGCTGAGCCGGATGCTCCAGCACACCTGCTCCTAATCAGCCCACCAGCAGGAGCTTAAGAGCAGCTGGCTGCCGGTTTCTGATTCCACGCCTCCATGTCAACTCATGTGGTGCCTCTAACCCTCTGAGTAATTCCTCGTCGTTAACTCAACTCTGACCTCGTTCCTCGTGCCTGTTCCTACGGTTACCCACCGTAGTTCCCTCCTGCATCTGATCCTCCAGAATTTACTCAACCTGTCTGCTCTTGAATCCTCCGCCGTCAACTCCTCACTTCTCTCTGGATTCAAATAATCCTATTCAACCAGTAAGATCGTTTCCTGGATCTCACCTTCAGACATTCATCCTACTGCTCCGCTCCCGGAGTTAAACCCCCCTGGACCAGAAAGGACCAGAAATCTACGCAGCTTCTTGTATTTTAATAAACCGGCCAAACTTCAGAACCGTTTCCTGAGAGTTCTGGTATGTGGGTCAGAGGTTTACCATAAAACATGACATCAGCATGACAGGGACTGTCTATGTAAAATCCACACCTGTTAAATAGGGGTGTAAGTACACATTGATATATATAAATTAAATGATTACCGATATGATTCAAAATGTTAATTTATATCATCAAGTCCTTTATTTTGAAATGTTGAACTTTTATTTCAATGCCTGTAGGAACTTAGAGAGAAAAATTATTTTAAATGTTTTTGTGAGTTGAAATAGATGTAAAGCCAAGTGATCAAAAACCAGATGTTACTCCTGGCAGAAAAGACAAAGAAGATGACAGGAAGTGGTGTGAGGATGATGGCGGACCGTGGTTTTTTATGAATTATCACATGAGCAAACTAATTCACATGTGATTTTAATTGCTTTTCTTATTTAATGGGAACACAACAATTGTAAATTTTTTATTTTTTTTTACATTAGCAAAATATCAACAAAGTTTTGTGAACATTCGTAATGGAAACGCAGCTGATGACATTTGTGGGTGTAGCAGCAGGTCTGGTGGTAGAATAGGCTGGCCGTAGACCCGGCTGTTGTACCATGACAACCCAATGGTGGGAGGAGCCAAAAGGACAATAACAACTGTGTATAACAACAATGAAGGGTCGATGCGTCCACTGGGTTTCAGATTACCAGTCCAGAACGCTTTGAACAACCATTTATCATGAATAGGAATCCCACCTGGAGTCCTAACACTCACCTTCATCTCAGCAGGTTTGTAGTAGCGGCGGTTCTTGTCTTCGTTCGCCGTGCGGTAGCCGTCGCGCAGGAAACGCTTGAAGCCATATTTGCCTCGCAGCTTCCGGACGATCTTGTCGAGCGTCTGGCTGTAGAGAGCGTCGTCATCGACCGCAAAGGCCGGGTAGCTGATGGTCGGGAGCAAGGCGGCGTCGGTGTTCTGTCAGGGAGACGAAACACAGCAAATCGCTGACAGAGTCTCAACTTAACACAGCACCATAAGTAGCTGATTATTTTAGTTATCAATTACTCCATCTATTATTTTGACAATTAATTGGATTCTCCAGTTTGCTATGTAACCTCTTGAGCTTCTTTTGTAAAACAGATTCAAAATGCAAATACGTAAGTCAATTCCTTTTTCAAATAAGAAAACATTTTATTTTGTGTAATAAAATAAGTAACATTCCTTTAGTGAATGCTTGATCATTTGCAGCAAAGGATTCATCAGCAGCTAAAAATAATACTTCAAACATCAAAATGTGCAAAGCTTAGTCCCAATACCAACACACCATAGAGCTGATCTGTTGATTATTGTTGGATTATCTGATCATTAACTGGATATGGAGATTTTTCTTTGTTTATTTTTGCAGAATTATGCTACTTGATTAAAAAAAAGACAATAATATTAATAATATTCATTAATTTAGTTGATTGTTTCAATAGTTGATTCAACACAATTTATCTACATGTTTCAGCTCTCATTATAAGTCAGGACTAATAAAGGCTAAAAACATTTCTGTGAAATTTTCTTCCAAACGGAACCGTATCTGACTGACCTGTAACAGAACCACTCAGTAGGTATAAACAATGCTAATCCAATTAAGAAGCCAATGTGACCAGATGGTGTATTGAGCAGGGAAAAAAAATTAAAAAGCTATTTTCACTTCATCAATCAGGCGCGGGTTTCCAAAAATAAAGCTTCTGCGACTCGGCTGCCTGGACAATGAGTTTCCTCAGAGCTGCGGTGAGTTGATTCAACAGGCGGCTAAACGAGTGCGTCTCCCTCCAGGTCTGTTTGATGCTGCTTTGTTTTGGATTCTCTCTCAATTTGCGCTGATCTTTGCAGCAACAAAGGCTGGGGCAGAGGCATTTAGCCCCGGCTCTTTTATCTGACATCTCATTACAACTCCAGTGTGCATATTGACAAGGCAAACCGCTTGGCTACAGTCGCTCGACAAAGAGCAGAGCAGAACCTCGTACGGGCGACCGAACATTGAAATTGGATCTTTTGACGCACAACACGCAGCACTGATATGGTATTAGTATCTTTATCTTGACATAATCCTGCACTGGTGCAACCCATACACTTTGTCCTCCCCCTTAATGTCAGCCTAACGTGGCTGAAACGGGCCTCTGATCCTCTAATTACACTCATTTGATTCGTCAAATACTGACGGGTGGCTTTGCTGCCTGACACATTCAGCACGCACAAATACATACAGATGTGATCACTGAAGTGTCTGCAAGAGGTGGAGAGAAAAAAAGGAAACAATTGTACGCCTACTTTCTTTTCCTGATTCCGTTTCATTTTTTCCCCCCAAAATTTGCCGTGAGGCCTCCTCTCACTTTGGCCAAATCTTTCTGAACGCCGAACAATCAGCAGCACACGTGGAGTAATGATCGACTACAAGGGAGGATCGCGGCTCTAAATAGAAATGTGGAATTGACACGGGGGTGTGGGTTTGTCTGACGTGTGTGTGTGTGTGTGGCAGGCTACAGTTTGGGAGAGAATAAGAAGGAAACTCCTGGTAGGCGAAAACGGTGGGACGGCTGTCTTAAAATGAGCAAATGTAGATACGGCTTTTCACAGAGAATCTCTCCACAATCTTGCTAAAACATTTACATGAATGTAGGGTTGGGCGTTTATCGTATTGTCATTCATCGTGGCAACAATAAAAATTTCTATTGATTGTTGCCACTATAAATTTCAATTAATTATGCTTAAACCCCCAAAACTGTCTGTATTATCGGGAGTGTTAGCTGAGAAAACTTGACTGTTTTCTCAGGAAAAATGATCAATGAGAGTATCAAAACTTAATAAATTTGAAAACATGATTAGATGTAGGTAATATATGCAGTTTGATACAAATCACATAATGTGACTGGTGTCTTACAAAATGAATTGACAAATTTATTTAAATATAAATTTAAATATAATGTCCCTTTTATCACAATAGCATCGCAGAATATTGCGATAAAACTTTAAGTTTAAATTTGCCCCACCACTACAGTCATTCTGTTTTACCCTGACAAGACTGAGACAGGGGGAGAATCGGGCATTAGCACGGCAGCAGATGTGGTGTAAAAATGTATATTTATCTAAATAAATTATCTTCAATGTTAATGGAAAAGCTATTCAGCAGTGCACCAGAAAATCTGTTTGGTGTAACTTATATTTTTCTGCATTAGTGAACCGACTTTTCATGTTTTTTTTCCCTTGAAAACACACTGATGTTTTTCTGTTTCCACCACCTGCAGAAGGAGGGAAAAGAAGGTCGAGTTAAATCCTAAATGAACCCTCCTGTAGTCAGCACTCACTCTTCCTGCTGCTAATGCTAAATTAATTATCATTCAGCAGGATGTGTTTGGAGTGGTCAGCAGAGAGTCTACTTTGTCTGTTTAGCTTTCTACCAGCTAGTCGCAAGCCACGTGTCTGCCTGTGCTCTGCGTAGCTGTTATAATATTAATAACGAGGCGAGTTGCCTGAAGCAGTTCTTGATTGTTTGCATTTTGTCAAAAGCGCAAGAAGAAGTGGTGAAACTTGTCTGTTAATCGGAGCTGGTTGAAAACGACGTGGTGAGAGATGAACAGGAGGAAGAAAGCAGGCAGCTGGATTTATTCATGTAAATATAAAGAAGTTAACAGACATTTTTGTCAACAGTAGAAACATTACCCTCTACATAGTGTTGGTGTTTCACAGGTTACGCTCCTTTACTAAAGGGTGGGGTTTATGCAAAATTGACCTTTTTTTTTGTTTTATCTCATGTCACGTCATTTTCGTATCAAAAACATACCTGGAGTTTTGCTTTAATTTATTCATAAATGTTTGAGAAATCCTTTATCCCCTGCGGCAGCCATTAGGCTACTGCTTAACACCGTCATACATATTTCTCTGAAGTTCCACCCTGAAGCTTCAGCCCCCAGTCGATCTCCCACCTCACAGGGAACTGCTCTCCACTCCAGCTCCTACAGACTAGCGGCAACAGCAGTTAGCAAACAACTGCTGTCACCAAGATTAAACTTCCCACAATCCTGTGCTACATCACTACTGCAGACACATGAAAAAAACACAGATGTGACAACTAGTTGAAAGTAAACATTGGTTATTATTATCAGAGCCAGTTTTACTCATCAGACCGATCCAAATATCTTAAATATCTACAAACATGGACCGATACTGAAAGTATTTCTGATGTACTGTGCATCAGTTCACAATCTAAATGTTGTGATTTTCTTGTTAATTGGTGAAAATCAAGACATTTCTAAAGATCCCGAGACAGAATGATGAAGATCTAGAACTTCCTCCGTAGAACCTGAGAGAAGGGCTGATCCAGGAAGCATAAAACTGTGATGGGAGATATAATCCTCATATCCATCCAATTGTGTGACATAAGTGAAGGTGAGTGGTCCTCGGCTGTGATTGGACACCAAGGGGTTCGTGGACTGACTCACATGTGAGCGAGACTCTCTGGGCAGCAGGGAGGACAGGGTCTGTCGGTTCCTGTTGTGGGCGTCCAGATCCACAAATATCACAGACCATGAGCAGCCCTGCAGCGGGGGCAAGAAAAAACAAACAAACAAAAAATAAAAAAAACAGCACAGTTACTTAGGAACTGTTCATGCTTCACAGGTAAAGTGGCAGATAATGGTTTTCCGGTCTGAACGCGCACACCCACAAACATTCGCACTTGGCAAGTCATCCATCATTTATCGGCGAAAAGAAAGAAAAAATAAATAAATAAATAAAACCGCTTGGCTTTAAAGCCCTCAACTTCTCACCTCATGCCTCCACACATCAAAACCACGGCGCTTTTCCCTCCAAAGTCGGGCGGATATTTCTGGCTTGCATACTTGTTTGAAGTTGAACGTGGGAGTGTTTGAACAGCGCAGGACTGATAGTTATTTTATCACTTCAAAAATCCTCACCGGGAGAAGAAGTGCAACAACCACAACGTCGGCTGTTCATCTGCTGCACTTAAATATCTTTAGGAAACGGAGGAGGAGGAGAGGAGAAGAGGGGAGTAAAGCTGTTCAGGTTTTTATTTTATTTTACTTTTTTTAAGAGATCAAACCTTTCCGGCTCCGGTCCGCTTCATCAGCTGTGCTCACATAAAAGCAACCGAGTCACCGCTGCAACCTGCTAAGCAGTTTTTAATGCAAGCCTTATGCATAATGTATGAATATTGCTAGAATCTGTTTTTCTTCCCCCAAACAGGTCTGGGCTTTTAGTCAAATCAGCAATCTTTCCTTTAGCAATCTGCAGCGAGCCCAGCGATGCTGGACAGAAACGGAGGCAGCTGAGCGACATGCCAGTGAAAAGTAAACTCAGCGTAAAGCAGAACAGAATTATATGCATCTGTAGGAGTATCAATGAACACATTCAGACCTGAAAAGGCAGATTAATATATGTGACTGGGACTAGAGAGGCAGCAGAGATGTGAAGCAGAATGCACTTCCATCAATTGTGTCTCTTTTTCATGAATGTTTAGTGTTATACAAAGTTCTAATATTATATTTTTTAAGAAATCAATCTAATCGTTCAGTCACTTTTATAGAACTAACTTCCATTTGTAAAAGTTTGTAAAATATAAAAAGCAATTTAAGCAGAAGCTCACTGGAAACTAAGAATGGGAAATGATTAAAAAAAAAAACAAGCTGGTGAATCAAACCAAACAGAAAACAGGGAAAAAAGACACAGGAGGGATGTATTAGATTGTCTGCACAAATATAAACTGCTTGTTTTCAGAGTAAAAATATGTCAGATTGTTATACGAGAAAAATCCTCAATCGGTGTACGTCTGCAGGATAAACATAACATGTGGCTGACAAACACCACATTCAAAAAGTATAAAGTGTAGTACTACTGATTAAATTGCCCCCTCTTTATTGATTAATCAAAATTAATTGGAATTGAAAAAACTTGGCTTATTGCATCAAATATGATAAAATGGTGGTTAATCATAGTAATTGTTTACAAGGCAAGGTTTCCCCCAGAAATCTTGGTGGCTGGGCCCTCGGCAGTCATTCATTCAGCAGCCCGCCGTGTTTTTGAGTTAAAAAATGTTTAAGATTGACAGGAAATATGAAAATATCACTTGATAATTATGTTATTGGAAGATTCATATCTAAGTACCAACTAAAAGTCTTAAAAAAGGCAAACATTTAGGAAAAACTTGAATAAATAAGTAATGCTAAGCCTGGTGGCCCGCCAGGCTTATAATACACCTGCAGAGCTTCTAATTAAACAGACAAATGCTTTTAATTGTCAATAATATAAACCATTATAATTTGGATCAGTTTCTGTAAATCTTGGACAAAATTGTTTTGTTTTTTGTAACAGAAAATGTTATGTAATATCAATATAAAAACTATAAAAAGCCACACAGAAAATGGAGGTAAACAGTAAATATAATAAGAAATATTCACTATTTGAAAGATCTTAATGGATAATCTAATATAAAACATCCTGGCACTGCTGATATGGAAGAAAAATAATAAGAAGGGGTGTTTATATGGATTCAAGGAGCCATAAATGTGCCTTCAAAGCTGATGATATTAGTTTTATCTCTCCAGTTCAATTTGTCCGGAGCAGAAAAGCTGCATCCCTGCGTCTGGTAGGAGGCGGGGGTGGTCAGTAGAGGAAAACTATAAACTCCCTGGACCTGGAAGCAGAGTGTCCACTGAGCCGGCATAAAGACTAAATGTGATACACAAGCACACGGTCTGGAGTCAGCGATAAGTGCGATAGCAGAGTGTGGTTTGTAATAAATGTTCCGCTTTGAGGCGCTGGGGGACTGTGGTTTGGTTTTGGACGGCTGAGAGTCAGCTGGGAAATCAAGATTGATAAGGGTCATTAATAAGAAAGAGGAAAGCTGGTGCACAAGCATTCCCACATAGGAGTAGCAGACTTGATGAAACACACACTCACACACACACACACACACCCCTACAGATGCTCTGCACAGCATGGATCATAAAGCTGACATGTCAGTAAATCCATTCAACAAGCTCAGCTTGAAAACAGAACCCATTTTGAGTAGAAAGTTGCTGATAAGACTTTGCCTGCTTTCTGGTTTCTTGTAAGGTGCAACCTGCCAATTCCAAGTCTGTTTAAATGGGGTTTTTTTTTGTCTTTATTTTAAATAATGTAACTCCAACCAAAAGCTGGAGGCTCTTTGATAGGAGCAGAACTCTGGACACATGGAGTTCAGTCCAACATTGCCAACAGTTATGCACTAAAGCAAACGTCTGACATTTAAAGGATTTTTACAAACTCAAGACACAGTTCAGTAAAGTCTGTTGAAAGCAATAAATGATGTGACTTCTTGATTTTGATACATTTAACCAATTTTATTTAGTATTGACAATAACACTTTATTAGACGGGGTGAGCATTAGACTGACATGACACTGTCATAAACATGACAACATCTGTCATGAACATGAAGGAGTCGTTATAAATGTTTATGACTGTTGTCATTCAGTAAATAATGACACTTTTATTCCAAAAGTCGTACTAAAAGTTGCATCTAAAGTCTATTAAAATGCCGACCTTACATTATTTGGTAAATAATAGCATTTTTAAAGCAAAGTTGTTCTAAAACTTCCATTAAAAGTGTCATTATTTTCTGAATGACACTTCATGACAACAGTCATAACCATTCATAAAGACCCCTCCATGTTTATGACAGATATTGTGTCATGTTTATTATGCACACCCCTACAAATAATGTGTTACTGTGTTGATTGATTGATTCATTTATTTTATTTCAAACAATTAAAAATAGTCAAACACAAAACAAGAAAACAAAAAGTGTCCAAAAACCAATAGGTAGAGGTAGAAACTTATTCTTACTGCGTCTTTTTAATAATGTATAACAATAGTTTATAACTAGAATAATGTATTGTTTACTTATTTGACACAATTCAGTTTACATTAACTGCTAGTAAAACACATCATAGCTCAGCTCCATCCCACCTGTTTATAACAGGTGGGATGGAGTTTAGGTTATATAGTTTATGTTGTAAAGTTTATTTTATTTTATCTGGCCCCGAATTCACAGAGAATTCATGCAACTCATCATTTCCACCTGAAAAATCTATACACTTGGTATTGTATCAGTTCTTCCCAATTACACCTTTTAGTACATTATCTTTATTTTTTTTCTAATAATTTCATATAATAATAATCCTTCTCATGATATTAGTTCAACTATTTTTGTATTTTCTGTATCTCCGTTTTCTTCTGTCATTATACTTTTTTACAAATTGTCTACATAGATTGTTCTGTTTCTGACAGGCATTTAACAGCCATTGACCTGTCAGTCATCGATCAGAGCCAATCAAGGCAAAATCGACCGATTCTGTTTTCTGGCTGATGGATCGGTCCAAAAACCTTCTCTTTTTCGCAGCAGTTCAAAAAGGAAAAAAAAAAAACAAGCAGCAGCTTTGCAGTAAAACCTGCAGCGACGCATAACGATCTTAGGAACTCTCTAAACTTCTGAGGGATTTAATGGCCAGATAAGCTGATCCTGAGTACCGTCCAATTGCTGACAAGAACGAGAGGAAAAAAATATCTTTACTTCTAATCCATTGACAGGTCTAATGAATGACTCTGTTTTTCTGTCTTACAAAGCAAGAGAAAAAAAAAACTAAATATGTGCACTAATGGATTTAGCGAAAGAGCGGGCGGGGGAGCCAAACCGGGATCAACTGCGGCCATCGATCACAGTGTGTGCAAACAAAGTATCTGCTGAAACGGACCCGGGCCTTCAGACAGAGCCCCGCCTTGAATTCAGAAGTAGTGCATTTCATTTTTACTCGGTCAGGAAACAATATGTGCATGAGGTGAAGTTCAAATACCTGATTTCCAAACAGGTTGAATCCGTTGATGGCCTCCAGAGCAGCTTTAGCGAGACCCACGGAGCTGGAGTGAGAAGAAACACCACATTATAACCACACTGAAGGTTATTAGCTGAAACAATAACCTTCATATTACAGTATTTAATACCGTCATATTGTTTCTGTCTGTGAATTATCCCATCTGCTTTCATAAAACTCTGCCCAATTCAAATTGTGATCTTACAGATCTGGCAGGACTTAATAAAGCTGAAGGCTCTTGAGGCTGTAGTCTGGTGTAAATAATGCCTCTCTTCAGAAAAAAACCCTGAAAATCGTAAATAAAGAATATAGGAGAGGATTTCACAGCGACTGACCGCTGTGATTGCAATGCAGATAAAAAGCAAATCCATTTCTACCCAGTGGAGATTGGCACCAGAAAGAAAATTAGACGGGAGACCTGGAGGAAAAATGAAGTCGCTGCAGATGCTTCACCCAAGCAGTGGAAGTAAAACATTACAGGTGAGTTAAATACAAAGTCAAAACTTTCTTTACACAAAGAAAGTTTAAAAAGTTTTTCAGTATCATTTAAAGTGACCATCACTGCTGTGTAAACCATTATAGGGTGTTTTCACACCTGATAGTCGGGTAGACGTGGTTTGATTGGGAATCAAATTGCATTTTCACTGCATTGTGTCAAACAAATCAAATACCTCAGAGCAACCTGTTCACTCCACTGTCTGTGGTGGCGCTGCACCAACAACCGTTGAAGGAAGCAACACAAAAACCTCTGAAGAAGACACTGAGCACATCTTCCTCCTTCACAAAATGTGAATAAAATTGAAGTGGCGTCAGACTTTAGCGGTTGTAGGATTTCTCTTGCAAGTGAGAGATGCGCGTTTGTTTTGTTTGCGTTCACCCAGAATGCCCTGCTGTATCTTCCACTTCTTGTGGTGCGGTTTCCGGTCCACTCGGCATTCAGAAATGAATTCGAACCGCGCCAGAGTTCCCCTCAACCGAACCGAAATCTTGTTGTTCAGGTGGACCATAATTTGTGTTTTTCATCCGCACCAGAATTCAAGTTACACATTCACACCTCCCAAAACAAATCGGACTATCAACACAAAAAACCGGAGTTGATTTAACACCACCATGGAAAAATATCTCCTTCTGCTCAGATTACCTCCACATTGTTTTACTACAGCAAAACAAAATCTCAAGTCCTTTTGAATTCTGCTTCCAGCGAACCGAAATGCAAGCTCATCTACTCAAAGTTTGTTTAAAAAAAAAAGAAAAACAACAACGTGCTTCATTTTGGGAAGGGCAAACCACCAACTTTCCCAGCAAGAACTTTCTTGGCTTAATACAAGTTGGTGGAAGCTTTACGGGGAACAGAGCCGCCTGCTGCAGCTTTCAGAACGTAAGATAAAAGCTGAGCCATCATGTTCACAGAGCAACACAAAAAATATAATCGGCTCAAAAATGGGAAAACGCTTCAGTCACGATGTCTTCAAACACCTCAAAAAACAGTTTTCATATCATAGCCGCTATACCTGATTGCAGTGTGAAAACACAGATGAAAGCAGAATCAGGGTTTATTAGAAAAATGAAAAGAAATTAGAAAGTGCCTTGAGAAACAGTTTACATGTGCTTAACAAAGCCAAGAAAAGCTCTGCTTATACTGCTTTGGTCTGCCAGTAAAACAGCAGTTGGAACAATGCTGTTTTACTATTACTATTATAATACTACTATTATTATTCATTATATTACTGTTTTACTGATTATTTATAAATGATTTTATAAATAATCATTTATAAAATGATTATTTATGAAATAATCATTTTATAAATTTTATAAAATGATTATAAAATTTACACTTTATAATCATTTTCACTCTTTGAAATTTGAAATATAATTTCTCAATACATTACAGAATAAATATATACACAAATACTAAAGCTGGAGGTCAAACTCGTCATCTATTCTTACATAGTGAAGAATGTGGATTGTTGGTCTAAAGGTGAGGAAATGAAGGGAATCTTGACACATTCTCATTCCAAATAGAGCTTGTGCATTGGGATCGATGGTGTGGAATTTACTGCGTTCTGTTGGGTTTAGGTGGAATATGTTAATGTCCTTGTTGATTTTTAATACTTAATGATCAACTGACCATCTAAAAAATGTATGTTAATTCTCTTAGTGCCGTAAACATGGCACTGTGAGAGCCATGAGTGGCAGCCTAGCTTATCTGCTAATCATATTGCGAATGCTACACTTTCACTTTCATACAAAGGCAATGCCCTGACAGTTACTTTCCTACGGTACTGAAGGAACAGGCAGATGCTGAACAGTGTGCGTCAGATTACATCTGACTCATTAAAACCTGAAACAATGCTGGTGGGATTAGACATGCTTCTTTCAGTCAAATTTATCTTCAATCTTAAATCTATTTAATAGATCGGACGTGACGATAAAATGCTCTCCAGAGGCAAAAGTTAGTCATTTGTTATGTACAAACAAATCCTCTCCCCAATGCAAACAGGCTTTCTAGTTCATTTCTATTTAACCCACAAGCAGAGCGAAAAGGACTTCTCGGTTACGCAGACTTAGTTTACATAAAACTGCTTTAAAACAAGTCAGCCTCATTGTTTTCCATTTACACACAGCATATGAATTGCTTTTACACAACTACATGTAGAAACTCGCTCGCCAATTGTGAAAATCAAAAGCGTAGCAACAAGAAGCACAAGACACGTTGAATTAGTTATCTCCCCCACAGGATATCTTGGCAAGCTGCTGCCAATAGTGTTGGATTGTCAGAGGGAAAGAAGAAGAAAAAAAACATGCTTCCAGGAGATAAGCCATGGCAGAAATTGAGGATCTTTATCAAGGCGCTGATAGAGGAGAGGGAGGCCAGCTCGACCTTGGATGATAAGTTAGTTAAACGCAGGTAACAAAAGCTCCCTGCAGCGGGTCAGAACAGAGCTGCTGCTGCTCAGACATGTGGGCTTAACGACCAGCGTTCAGATTGTTGAACTCTTACTGTGTAGTTTTTCTTGATGGAGATTACTTGCCTATTTGTGATTGCTGCTTTGTTGCCCATTACAACAAATAGGCATGAAGGGAGATAAAGATCTGCGTCAGGGTTTCTTGTATCTTTAAAGCTGCGGAACGTCACTTTTGTAAACGAATATTTTTTTTACGCATTTGTTGAAGCTGTCGCTATGTCGTGACAGTATGAGACAGTCTATGAAAATTAATAAATAAAATAAATAAATAAATAAATCAAGGTCCTCTGTTTTCTCCAGTGCTAAATAAAAACAACCAGTCAGAACCAGGAGGCGGGTCTAAGTGCTGTCAATGACTCTGTGTGGCGTTGTTTCCACTTCCTCTCTCCGTTCCTACGCTGCAGCCAGCACAGCCTGTCATAAATGCTAACGCTAGGTAAGTGGATAAACAGTTTTCCTGTAATGGTAAGTTGTTTTTCCACCATTAGCACATTCACATAAGGGTGATTGACAGTGCTAAGCCCCTGCTCTCTGTATTTATTATTGTGCATTAACAACAACCTTCCAATGGGAAATTAGCTGCCTGGCTATTATCTCATATATTTACATGTAAATGTTCATGAATACATTTATTTAAAATGTCTCATTTTTAAAAACATAAGCTTGCAAAGTGGATTAGAAGGAAAGGACGCTCGTTTCGTGTGGCATCTTCACAGCCAGTTTATGCTGTTTCTACAATTGCTGGGAAACTTGATGGCAACAGAGATACACTGCATAATATCTGCATGAGGGATGGAGAACAGGTATAAAACATTTCAAAAGTCATTTCACATTCAGCTCCATTCCACATCATGGCTGTAAACCGTCATGTTGAGAAGCAGCAGCTGTTATTTCTACATCAGGCTGTGGTGCATGAAGAGAGCTGGATCAAACACAGATGAAGGGGAGCGAGACTAAAGTTCAGAAATCACTTAGAGTACTTATGTTTAGTTTGGTACTTAAAAAAATATATACATGTATAATTTTTTTGTAATAAAACTTAACTTTGATTTGATATGAAATGCATTTACATCAAATGACTCAAAACAGAAGTATAATCAGGATTTTTCAGATTTATTTGAGCAAACATGGGTAATAATAGAGTTTCTCTTCCCAGAGTGATGTATTACAGCAAGTGCAGTATACTGCTATTTGTAAAAGCACAGCAATGTGTGATTTTACAGCTTTTTGGTAGAGGTGAGCAATACTGCATATTTTTAAAATCGATTCGATAGCAAGTAAATACAGATCCAGTATCACCAATACTGATACTGACATTGATTATTTAAGTTTGACATTTTATCAAACTGGGCTGCACAGTGGCGCAGTTGGTAGAACTGTTGCCTTGCAGCAAGAAGGTTCGATTCCCGGCCCGGGGTCTTTCTGCATGGAGTTTGCATGTTCTCCCTGTGCATGGTGGGTTCTCTCCGGGTACTCCGGCTTCCTCCCACAGTCCAAAAACATGACTGTCAGGTTAATTGGTCACTCTAAATTGTCCCTAGGTGTGAGACCTGTTTGTCTCTGTGTTGCCCTGCGACAGACTGGCGACCTGTCCAGGGTGTACCCCGCCTCTCGCCCGGAACGCAG
>CAEFZY010044413.1:0-37799 GCA_903066815.1 Brachyrhaphis roseni
ATATAAATGGCAATTTAAAGAACAAATCATAAACATAGATTAATAGTAAATAAATAAATATTGTGAAGGGAACATTAAAAACGTCTGTTAGGATTGTGTAGGAAAAACGTTGAAATTTTTCATAAATGCAGTGTTTTGTGGTCAATATTATTTCATCATTTTATTAATATGGGTTGCCAGTTTGGATCAGGCTTCCTATCAAGCTATAAGAATGTTGGAAAACATGCTAACAAAATGCCTCAGACCTGCAGCCCAGAGGCGGTTCTAGACACAGGCTAACAGAAGTGGCTCTTTGGCCACTTGTACAAGTTTATGTCGTGGGTGGAGGCGCCCGGGGGAGGGGGGCGTCTGGGGAGATGTTCGCAACCACCTCAAAAATATGTAGTTGCGCCCCTGATCACACTAGTCGTGTTCAACAACCTGACAAGACGGAGAACATCAACAAATCCCTGCGCTTTTCCGCACCAATGCGTAGCTGTGCGCTTATTGCAAATTTTCCACAAAAATTGTCAGAACATTTCATTTAAGTCAGTGTTTTTCAACCACTGTGCCGTGGCACACTAGTGTGCCGTGGGTGATCGTCAGGTGTGCCGTGGAAATTATCCAATTTCACCTAATTGGTCTTAAAAGACTTTTTGAAAACAAATTAATCATCTGCAAATGATATGCCATTTTCGAGTGTCTGTGCTGTAGCAGTGGCTAGCGGCGTAATCATGTAATTTCCTTATCACTAGATGGCAGTAGGTACATAGCATTGTACGTTAAAACAAAAGAATTAGTGACGCATGATGATGCATGTAGCGGTGAGAGCACTGTATCTAGCAAGACTGTGATGACAGTGATGGAAAAGTTTTTGAAAAGAAAAGATGCTAAATCCGATCTGGTCCCTGGACAAAATTCGGACCCAGATGAAGGCAAATACCGTGAGCTCCAGACAGTACAGTAAGAGTTACATTTCATTTGGATTTACTTTTACCGGGGATCCAACGACACCGACTCCGTTGTGCTTGGTATGCGGTGAAAAGCTAACCAACAGTTCTATGGTACCAAGTAAGCTTAAACGCCATCTCCGAACGAAACACCCTTCGCTTCAAAACAAGAATGCAGACTGTAAACGCATGGAGAAACAGGCAACTTTCACGAGAAAAACCACAAAGGTAAATGAGAGAGCCCTTAAAGCTAGCTACCACGTAGCTGAACTACGTGGTAGCTAGTTCAGCAGTGTGAACCTAAATCAAAAAGGTCCCACACTGTGGCAGAGACATTAATATTACCCGCCTGTAAAGCCATTGTAAATGAGATGCTCGGACCTGAAGCGGTTAAAGAAATAGCAAAAGTCTCTCTCTCAGATAACACAATTTCCAGACATATTGATGCCACTGTTCAGGTGTATTTTTGAAGTGGACATGTTAAGTGCACTTTGAAATAAGAAATATAAAATATGATCAAAAATACATTTTTGTGTTTATTTGATTTCTATTCAAGACACTTTGATAAGAATTACTATATATTTACATTTTGGTTGGTGGTGTGCCTCGTGATTCTTTCAATGAAAACAATGTACCTTCGCTCTAAAAAGGTTGAAAAACACTGATTTGAGTGACTCCCAGGAGAGAGTTAGCACTTGTGCTACACCGTGTCTTCTTCTGTAGTTGTTGGTGCAGCGCCACCACAGGCGAGGAGGTGAAAATGTAACCGGCACAGCGAGTAATAAAGTCACATTTGCCATCATGTATAAGCACAAATACTGCAAAAAGGCTTATCTGGTTGTACACAATGAAGAAGAAACCTTGGTAATCATTCTTTAATCCAAGCCTCCTCTCCTTAGTTGGAAGAGCTGCTTGGGGATATTTCAGTCTGACGATCTGCAGCCATCAACAGCCAAACATCTGCAGGATTTTTTAAAATTATTATTATTATTTCCGCTAAGCACATCATCATTTCACCAACGAGTTCCATGTTCACCCACAGATGAGCGCAATTACTAAATCTTGCAGATTATCTAAAAGCACTGTTTGTTGTTTTTTTTTTAAAAAAATACTATAGCATTTCACACTCCATTTGTTGCTAAATGTGTTGCTGATAAAAGAATCAACCAGTCAGAATGCCAGTGGGGACGTTCTCACTTTAGATTTTGAAGCAAGATGGAGCTGCCCTGCTTTACAGCCCAGGCTTGTGCACTGATGAGTGCTAATGAGGACATTTTGTGAAGGCTGCTGTAAAAACCACAAAGCAAGTCTTCCCTGAGAGGACAGTAAGGTGTTGCCTCAGATTGCTTGGTTAGAAATATATTCCTTGGCATTGTTGACGAAGAAATCTGTATTACCCTGAATCCCAAAGGAATTGCTCTCTGCTTTCTAGTCAAATGACCAGAAAGAGGTTTAAAGACGAGTGGCAGCAGCAAATGAGGTGGATTAGCAGTACTTTCCTACAGTCCTACATGTTACTGAGGAATATCTTCTCTAGATATTGAGCTGTTAGCCATGAGACGATCATGCGACAAGTCTTCAGTCAGAGGCTTCTTGAGATTTGTTTCAACACTGACTGCTGCCTTACAGCCTCACGATCCACAGCAGCTCGTTGAAAATAGTTGGATGAAATAGTTAATTTCATTTCATTTGAGAGAAATGAAGTATTTTTGAATGAAATTGAATTCTCTCTATTGTGGTGGCAAATTCACTTCAACTGATGTTTGTCAAATCCCCATATGTATAAAATAAGAAGTCCAGCAAGTTATTTTATACCTACACTTTTTTTAAAAATTTTGTTGCATTGGTTGCTGATGGTTGCTCATGCAGCTCCTCAATCTTCACTTCACCCAATGCAATTTAGCCCAGAACTCAACAGAGACTTGCTAAATCCATTGTTAAGAAAAGATATTGGATAAGAGTGATGCTGTTGACTTGAGAAAAAGCTTTGGAAGATGTAAATTTTAAAATATTATTGGCCAAACTAGGTAAATTCAACTTCTCTGAAGATGCAAAAACGGATAGAATTATATGTATCACACATCGATCAGAGTCAATAAGAATACATTTCACCTTCTCTTCCTTTGTATATAGGTGTTCCCCAAGGCTCCGTTCTGGGGCCTTTTTTTATTTTCTCTACACAAAAACAGCCTCCTTTCAGTTTGTCCTGACATTCTTGATTGTGCCATGAAACGGCAGCGTTTGGCTGGAAAATGCATAACACTTCCCACTTCTGATAAATGTCGAGATTTCAAATTCCACACCGACGCCCTCTACGTCCCACCACTTTGCTCCTACTCACCCAAGAGTCCTTTGTCTGCGTTGGATATGCACATGTCCTTCTCAGCACTGGGCAAGACGAAGCCCACCACGAAGCCGTCCACGCCGTCCGCCATCAGCGCCAGTCCCAGCACGAAGAAGAGCGTCCACTGGAAGCGGCCGTGGCCGCAGTCCTCCATGATGGTCTCGTACTGCTCCGGCAGGCTCTCCTCCTCCTCCTCCTGCTGCGCGGCCAGACGGGCTTTCCTCTTGGCCTCCAGCCGGGCGGCCCGCCGCGCCTCCTTGATCTCGTCGGGGTGGGGGACGCCCTGGTACTCCCCCTCGTACATCTGGTCGTCCTCATCGGCCCCCTCGGTGGCGTCGCTGGCGGCGTCCTCGTCCTGTTGGGGGTAGTCCGTCTGGTAAGGGTAGCCGTCCTGACCTCCTCCATCTTGAGTGTAGGTGTACTCTCCGCCCTCAGTCATCTGCTGGTTCACATTGTTGTGGTAGGGGTCATCCATGGTTCCTGCCTGTGCAAACGGGGCTCGGTCTTGAAGGGTTTTGTGTGCCGAAGAAGCTCAAGTTTGTCAGCTACAATGGCATAATCTTGTTTTTATTCTTTTTGGTTTCAGCTGTTTGAAGAAACAGCAGATCTTCTGTGGTCGTAGAGTCTCACTTCTAAGCAGTCACAAACTGTGTTGATCAACTGCTACCTGCTTTCTGGAGCACAGGGCTGCATGCTGAACCTGAAAAACAAAAACATGGCAACATGTCTGTCAAGTCAACAGCAGAGATGATAAAGCAGAAGCATTCCAGTGCAACAATTCACACTCACACGAGTGTTGGCATAGATCGGGAAAAAAAAGAGCAAAATTCTGCCAGAAAACTCTGAAATGTTCAGACTAATCTCAGCAATGTCCTGGAAGAAGCTTGGACATCTCCGAGTTTGAAATGTTGAAAATGTGGGAGAAAACATTTCAGAAATTTTTAGATTAATTTCAGACGTTTTCCAAAAACAAATGTCAAACTCAGAAAAATTGCAAAATTTCACAGTTTATAAAAGAAAACATTTGAAATTTCCAATTTTTTTCTAGGAAGTTTCTGAGATTAGTCTCATAGTTTCTGAGTTTTTTCTAGCAAATTCCTGAGAGTAATCTAAAAATTTGAGACTTTTGGTGAAAATGTACTCCTCCTTTCTATTTATTTATTTTTTGCATCTGCAATGTCTGTATTGTACCACGGTAATATAATCAGACACCACTGCAGCAGCCATTTTCAAAAAATTACCTCAAACTCTTTGAAGAAATATGAAACATACAATACCTTTTCTTTTTTATTATTATTTCTGTCTTCTACTTGTAGTTTAGCCTAATTCTTATCCCTCTTGTCTATGTTAAAAAGCATTTCTCTGCTCTTGTTATCATTCTAGGTGAATAGAAAGAGTCTTTTCAGCTGGCCAGAGATATACGGAGGAAAGCCGTTTTTTCCCAGTGAGCAGTTTGTCCTTCTGCACAGGCAGATAATCTCTTCGTCTCTGCACTCAAATGTTCTGACGCCATTTTGATCCGTCACACAGCAGCCGGCATTGTGACAATGACACATTCAAATCAGTCCAAAGCAGAAAAAGACGCTTTGAAACGCAGAGGACGTTGACTACACAGAGTTATGCCGTCACTGAAAATACAGGAAGGGTGATGTTTGGAGCACATTCACAGCAAAATAAATGAAAAATCAAGCAGTCGTGAACCTTGTGGCACGTCTTTGGCGGTAGCAGGTTGTTAGTTTGGTGGACAATGAAAGGTTAAACAGTTAGAAACACTGACTTCCTTCTGCTCCAAGTGCACAAGTCAGACGTCTCACATCCCACTTAGCAACATTTCCTTCTTTATGTTGGCTGTGAAACATCTCAGACTTGAGAGCTGTGTTGATTAGAGGTGAATAGCTCGATCCAAAAATATTGATACCATGTTGGTAAAGGGTATATGATGGCTACTTATGTAATAAGATTGAAACTTTAGTTTCCAATTCCCTTTAGATTTTTTTTTTCGTATTTTAGTGTTGCAACTTCGACATAAAAAGGATTTTTCTTTGATTTGCTCTCAAATTACTTTTTTTTGCTTTTAAAAAATGCACACAATATTTTTTAAATATATATATTGTTTCTGTTTGTATGTGTATATTGTTATATTAACTTTTTTTTTTATTATGTTAGCATATTTTGTAGACCCCTATTAACTTTATCAAAATTCTGTCGTAGTTTTTGTCAAAATAATTAAAATGAAAAATCACAAAAGATGAGAAATCGTGCTTAAATAAGTTTCAGTATTGGTATCAGTATCTGCAATACTTGATATTTACTTGGCTTCGGATCAATACCAAAATATCCTCAGCGAGTCTATAAAGTGATTAAGGAGAGTCATTTTACTTCACCACTCCAAAAGTGAAAAGAATTTTATTTGGTGTTTTTTTCTTTTCTAATACAGAAAGCCAAAACCCTTCTTAACCCAACAGCCTGGCTGACTGTGAAGGCAGCACAGTCAGATCATTTTGTTAGCAGAGTGTTCTTTCTTAACAAGGCCAATCACTTCTAAAATAAGAAAGAGATTAATATTCATAACTTTAGACGGATTTCTTTTGACTTTTTTTTCTTGTTTTTTTTAATTTCCTTTATTTAACCAGGTAAACCCCGTTGAGATCTGGATCTCATTATCAAGCGGGACGTGGGAAGAAGTCTGCAACACACCGCAACCTGGTTACAAAATAAAACTTATTAACATCTACATGTCAAATAAAAAAAAAACCATCCAATTTATTACATTGCCAAACGTCACACTTAAAATCGCCAAGCTGTTGAAATGTGAAGGACTTTTCAGCACCTGTAACATCTGACGCTGTGGTTCTTAACAGGAGAACCGATGGACCATGCCCTCCAGGTCAGAGGTCGGTTTCGTTATATTATTCACTAATTTGATCACATATTGCATATTTTCCTGATTTTATACCTGGAGGAACACATGTAATATGTGATGGTATTAATAAATACTGTGGTAATAATGTAACGGACCAGTAATAACCTCGGTCTGATTGGGATTCACAGCAAACTTTGACCCCAGATAATGAGCGGCTTGTAGTGTCCAACTAGTTGCTGAATTTCTGTTGTTTTTATTCCAGAATCAAAATAAAAAATATTTGCAACTTTTAAATGTTTTTTGGAGTCCAGGCAGTTATTTGTATTGCACACAGCAATCTAGCAGTAACAATAAATTTGGATGGATGGATGGATGGATGGATTAAAGTCTATTTTACTCAAAGTCCCTGCAACAGATCAATAGTAAGTAGCACATACTTGTAAAGGAGAAGAAGAGAAGTAGAACAAAAATCTACCTTCTGTTAGCTCCATGTTAGCAAAAGCTACACATTATCTACCTTCTGTTAGCTCTGTGCTAGTGTCAATGCCACAGCCTGGTGAGCTCCCATCTTTCCCACATTGTTAGCCCCATTTCGTAGCTCGTATTCATTGCAGTTTTGTCTATTTCAACATTCTTTCTGTATCTGTAAACAAATCAGACAAATCCGCAGTCATGCAATTCTGAAAGGAAGCATGTAATTCAATTGTACATTATTATCTGAAAGCTTTTTCTCTATTCCATTTTATTTTAGTTCCAGGGCAGTTGACTCAGTCGGTGACCTACCCCTTTCTGGAGTCATTTAGTCACATTTCCTGACAGTAAACCCTGCTAGAAGGCACCAAGTCTGAACACATTGGGTGGGAAACGACCAGAGGTAAAGTTTTACTTACTGTCATGTGTAATAAGATCTTTGGATATATTTGATGTACATTCTTAATGGGGGGAATTATGTATTTTCCAGGCACATAGTGCCTTTTTATAGCATAATCAAGTAACTATGTTGCCTTTAGCTGTTATTAAAATGCTATACACCAAAAATAACTTAAAAGAAATTTGACAACGACACATCATAGTCATATGTGACGCACTGAAATAGGTTCCTGTCTCTTTAAGAGGCTTCTGCTCTTTCTGACACTCTCCTTTGACATGTCATCACAACAATGGGGAAGTAACAATATAAAGCATCAAAAAGTTGCTTTTGTATCAGTCCATATAAATAAACACTAAAACCTAAAAAAAAAAAAGTACCTTTTCAAATTCTTCAATTTGTAATTTTAAAGGTATATGTAAAAGAAGATGATACATCAATTAAAATATATTGGGGTATCCTATTGTTTTCACATGAGTATATGGGTTCAGCCATGAAGAAAAAAAATATTTTAAAAAGTATAAGTTTCGCACTTTGCAGGTCATTTTGGGTTAATAACAGATTTCAAATGTGATTTCTAAGATTCACAAGTGGAGTCAGTATTTCTGACAAGAACTGTTGACAGAATAACTGTCAACAGTTATTGACAGTTATTTAGCAAATTAAAGAAGTTCAAAATGCTTTACACCATAGAAACATAACACAGTAACCAATTATGAAACAAGCGATAAACATCACATCTGATCAAAATCATCAAGCAAACACACATCAAATGCGCTGATCAATGTTCCAGTTACTGTGAATCAAAGCAAACTAAACATGCAGGTCTTTAGTCTTGATTTTAAAGGAAGTCAGTGTTTTGGATGTTTTGCAGTTTTCTGGAAGTTTACAGAATGCTGCTACTATGCCACCTTTCACACAGAAATCTGACACAAAGATGATGTGACCATTGAAAGTTGTATCGTCTCCCAACAGGATTTTCCTCCAATAGAAACAAGATTCAACTACAAACTGTTTTTAAAATTCGATGTGCTGTTTTTGAAGCCATGGAATAGCTTCTTCATTATCTGAATAATTTTACAGTAAAACAAAAAGCATGAATTCTTTTTATTTATTTTTTCTTACCACTTTCTCTGCCTTGGTCTGTCTAAAGCTTGAGTAGAGAGCTTTGCTTCAGAATATGATCATGTTTGAGGTTTTGTGGCAAAAACATCTGCTTGTGTCACGTGAGACATGGCGCAGAAATGTTGTCTTCGTTTGAGGTCGTTCTGGTCTATTCTTGCATTCAGACATGATGATAAACAGTTACTTAATCCAGATTAAAACTCCCTTTTAAAAAAAGCATCTTGCCCTTCTTGAGACACATTTTTGCTAAAAAAAAATAAAATAAAATCATCAAAGTGTTCGATGGCAGCAGTGTTTCAACTGAGGATCTGAAGTCAGTGCTATGGTGTGAATAGAGCAGTTTTTTTCTTTTTATTAATTTTTTTTTTGCAGCAGCAGCAGCAGTACTACATGATCATCATCATCCATTTTTCTTTCAGCCAGTGTGAATAAAACATGGGACAATTCAGCGGAGGATTGCAGCAGGATCGATGCTCGGTCCGGTTTCGGGGGGAATTGATGTTGCTCTCATCATCACGCTGCAGCTGGCGCTTACATAACCCTCAGATTTTCACCCAGCTGCTGGCCACCTCGCGTCCACTAAACCCCCTCCCCCACCCCCATCCCCACACCGCAGACACCTCCCGCACTAATTCAGATGTCCGATGAGCTTTAAATGCCTGTGCGGACTTCGGATAGGTCACGATCTGCTTTTCCGAAAAGTCAAGCGAGTCCCTCTGAAATCGTAAGAAATCAATGGCGGCGCGAGGATTTACAGGATGCAACTTAATTTGCTGAAAGCGATTTCGCCAGTGACCTTTTGCTGTTTTGATCTGCTGTTAGTTAGTTTGAACTTTGCTGTCGCCACTTCATCGGCGGGCCTTGTGAAACAAAGGCTTACATGAACTTTTATTTTACAGTGCACGATGCTGCTTTTAATTTCCTTATTTTTGGAAACATTACACACTCCTCCACGCACGCACACAAACACACACACGCACACAGACACACACTTCTTCAAACTGCATTTGTCATATGTCTCACAGTTCTTTGCTATTCTTCCCGCCAATTCTTCCTCACTTCAGCCATTCCTGAGACTTTATGTTGAGTTTTTGGAGAACAGTACACTGTAAAAAAGGATTTTTGAGGACTGTAAACACAGTCCGTGGAAGTTATTTAAAATTTGCCTTGAAGCAATAGGAGTCAAATCATTACAACTTTATTATAACAGGCAAATCCTGCTAACACCAGCTGATTGTGGACAGTATAAATTGCAACATAGCAAAAAATAATAATAATAATATTTAACCAATTAATTTGGTTCTTACGTTGCATTACATGCCAGAAAGTAAAGATCCTTTAAATCAATGCTTAAAACTCATCAGTTTAGATCTGCTTTTGGCCCACAGCAACTGAAACATTGAGCAATATAAGTGACATGTTCAACCATTTTGATGATGGCATTTGACAAAATGTTGCGTGTTTCATAGTCGATGGATGCATTGCAGGATCAATATATTGCCAATTCAAACATTCTCTAGCATTTTGAGAAAGTACATCTATAATTTGAGCATTCACAGACATAAAACACAGCACATAGAGTAGTTAATTCATGAGTTAGTAAGCATGAATAAATACTGAGTATGTTGGCTTTGGGAGTAATTAGGCATTATGGGTTAAGCATTAATAAATGTATTGATTTACAGCTTATTAAGTATGACTCATCCTTAATTAATGAGGTTTTCAAGGTTAAATAGTGGTTAAATGAGGTGTAGTTATTATAAAGTGCTTCCCCTTTTTGGGGAACTTCAGGAGTCCTCTGAGCTGCAAGGTGAACTTTTTTGGCAATCGAAGGGAGATGAAACAGAAAATAAAAAATAAGAACAATCTGCCTCCACTGCAGATCCTTTCAGCTGCTGGTGCGTCGGACCGGTTTTACGGCAGATTGAGCGGACTGCGAGGGAACCGAGTTCATCGTGATCTTCACTGAGCTTCAAAGGGCAAAAGACAATCCGACGTGACTTCTGAGGACAGAGCGCCAAATTCCCTTCTGTAGTAACCAGATTTCCTTTGCTCAACAATCCTTTCTTATCGTATGCATTTGCAGAAGTTGCAACAGTGTGAGAGTTAAATCATAATAATAATAATAATAATTGTAGCCTATTTATATTTTGAGAAGCAAGCCATGCCGACCCAACAAAGGCCAACATCCAGTGTGGAAACAGAAACTGATTTCAGCTCTAGTCATATTGCTGTACTTCCCAGTCTGATCACTTCTTTGTTGATTTATGTGACAAAACAAACTGATGTGAAAAGCAGCCAATAGAACAAATATGATCTTACCATAGTTTGTATTTTCCTTTAACTTCTGAGGAGGGAACAGGTTAGTATTTAAAAAAAAGAAAAAAATAGTTTAAATCCAACTAGCATTTTCAATTGTCCCGAGCGTACATGACAGTTTATCCTGAGGCCGGGCTGCAGCCAAACCCGAGGGATTAGTACACCAGCTCACACAACCCCCTCTACACACACACACACCCACACACGCACATACACCCCGTCCCTCCCACGCAGGGCTTACCCCCTCCCAGGTCTAACATCCCCCCCACACACACCTCTTTAGCCGAATGGTACAGTCCCAAAGGTTGGAATAGCAACAGGCTGCACTCCGTCCTTCTACATGCTGTTTGTTTCTGGTTTTTTATGATGTTTGCTAGCGATCCTCTGCAAAGAGGTCAGAGGTCAGAGCTGCCATGTGAGAGATTGAAATTCTCCTTGTGTTTTATTTTTTCTCTCTTCTCTTTGGGGTGGAGGGCGCAGAGTGTGTGTGTGTGTGTTGGGGGGGGGGGGGGCGCCCAAGGCCCCTTCCCCGTTGCGGATGCTTGTTGTCATGGAAACATGAACAAGGGCCTCTAGTGTTTTTCCAATCCCAGCACACAAAGAGAAGACCCGTCCACATGATTTTCAGATTGTCATCCAAGCACGGCGGCGAACGGTTCTCACCGCCGGTGTCACGTTTGGTTAATGCGCCGCCTGCGGGGCCGCCGGACCCAGGTTCCCGTTCATTTATTTGTTTATTTATTTTTTAGTTCCCATGATCAGCAGAGGAGGACTGGCCGTGCGCCAAAGTGTCCTTGAGTGAGACATTGAATCAGAATGCTGACTGCTCATCCGTCCCGAGATAAGCAAATCAGCAACAAGGACTGGAGTATTCCTCTTTCCTTGAAGCAGGAAGGACGGAAGGAGGGGGTGACGCCAATTTGTCTCTGTGGAATCTTGCGACATTGATGGTCACAGTTTTTGCTGCGCCACGCGTAATTCTTGAGGTTTGGATTCGGACCGTATGCAGACGAGTATGGGAACGGGATATACAGCTGGATAAAGGCTGGATCATCAGCCTTTATCCTTTTCACACTTTGCCTCGACTTTGAGTATTAATGTAATCTTTTTTATGTGTCAAAGTGATGCGAATTGGTGCATAAATGCGCGGCGGAACACAACTGAAAAGTGTGGCACGCACTTTCCTTCTGCCCCTAAATAAATAATTGATCTACTTTGTTTAGAAGTGACCTCGGAGGCAGGATGAAGGCCTCTGAGGTTATTAAAGCTGCAGCATGTAACTTTTATTAAAAAAAAGTTACATATTTATTAAAGTTGTCACTGTTGTGACAGTATTATATGACAGATAATCTTGTTCTAAAGTTTGATGTTGGAGGATTTTTTTCACAGATCATTAGTTACTGTGAATACCTGTGAACATCTGCCATAATGAATAGATTTGTTTTGGTTTATCATTTGAACATGTACAAAAAAGCACTTACGTGCAGCAAGAACACAAAATAATAATAAAAAAGTTTTGACATTATCCTTCATGCTGCATTGCAAAAACACAAAACCTTACCAAGTATTTTTGGTCTAGTTTCTAGTGCAAGTGTCTTACCTCTCTTGAAATATGAGAAAACGTAACTTTTCAGCAAGATACGGGAGCTTGTTTTAGGTCAGTAAGTTCTTAATACTGATGAAAAAGCGCTAATATATCAGTGGAATAATCTGCCAAAGTAAAAGTAAAAGATAAAGGTAATTTTATTTATATAGGACAATTTCAGCAACAAGGCAATACAAAGTGCTTTACAGGAATTAAAGGAAATACAAACAAAATAAACCAAAAGAAAGAGCAAAAGAAGAAAAAGCTAATAATGTTGATCCAAAGTAAATAAACTAGATTAAAAGTAAAGAAAAGGCCGTTCTGTGTGCAGCTCAAGCTGTATGGAAACCTTTAAAAACAGCATGAAAATGTCTGGCGGGCGGAATGGGCCTGAGCAGAGGTCATCGGCACTTCCTGACTGGAACAGAACGGCATTCTGCGTCTTCTGCATGTGCTCCTCCGGCTCCGCCCCTCCGCCCGCGGCGGAACGTGGTACGTCCCGCGATGGGACATCATTTTAGAGAGTAGATGTCTTGCATGGAGGCAAAGCTCTCTAATCCGAAGGCCAGATAATTCGACCGCAAAGAGGATTAGCTCCACCCCAGCAGAACCATTGGCTAAATTTAGCCGCTGTACTCCCTGTCTCCATCGGCGTCCATCTGGCTCCTCCTTTTCCTCCTCCGCCCCGCCTGTCACGCCTTCCACGCAGTAACACCGCCCCCAGATCACAAACAGCTGCACTTTGAAAGCATTTTTAATTAATTTATTTTTTTAGTCCCACGCAGCCAAATAATCCGTTCTGTGTTCACATTTGGGGTTAAAGACATTTTGTCAGAGTTCAGGTGTTCAGGAGGCCTCGCTTTGCTTTGAGGCAAGAAATTTGCCTTTCCCGTTTTATCCCTCTCCTCCATCTGGAAAGGGTTCACGTGATGCGGGCGCGGTGGGATTACCGCCTGATGGTGGCTGCTGTGGGCCCCCCCTCCCCTCCCCGGAGGATCGCAACGTGACGCAGCAGAGGCGACGTCTCCTGCAAACATTCAGGAGAATTTTTAACATTGAAGAAAAAGTCCTAGTTCCAATGGTGGATTATTTCACTTATAAAAAAAATGTCTTATTATAAGTGAAATAATCTGCCAGTGGAACTAGAACTTTTTCATCGATATTAAGGAATTATTGACTTAAAACAAGCTAATATATCTTGCTGAAAAGTTACTTGTCAGTTTGTTTTGTCTTATTTCAATTGTACTAAGATATTTGTACTAGAAACTAGATACAATACTTAAGATTTTAAGTACGTAAGATTTTGAGTTTTTGCAGTGTACATTACCGTCGAGGAGTTATGTCCAACTTTCCTTCACGTAAATGTTTTAGCTCTGCTACATTGGGGGAGTTTTCAATGATGAACAACCTGGTTAGAGTCATGTCACTGCATGTCCAGACTTAAACTAGGCCACTACAAAACCAGAGATAGATCTCTGCTCTGCAGAGTAACCTGTGTGTGTTTGAGGTGACAAACGTTTGGGTGGACGTTTTTCAGTAGATTCAACTAGAGAGACAATTCAATGTACCAATTAACTACAGCAAGGTGTCCAGGTCCTGAAGCAGCCCCAAGCCATCACACTGCCACCTCCATGTTAGACTGTTGGTATGTTAAGCACCTCCCGACTCCACTAGGGACAAGGGTGTTAGAAAATGGATGGATGTAGCAGGACACGAACAACACACACAAAATACTTTTGTCTAATCAGGCCTTCGTGTTCTTCTTGAAACCGTTACTGAAACCATAATCCAACTAGCCTCCCCGTCAACCTTCTCCAGCTGCAGAATATAGAGATTTATGAAATATGTGCTATTACCCTCGCACGCTGAGTAAAGACGGTTTGAGCAGACATTAATAATGTATGTGTGTATCAATGAGTCTCTTTGCACTCTATTGAAATCCTCATCAGTTCCTGGCTCGGTTTGTTTACCCAGCTGGGCTCGTCTGAATTATTAGCCTGGTGTCACGGTGCTTCCACGCCTCTTGTTGGGCCCTAATTAAAGAGGAGCGATCTGAGGAAGTTTGTCTGCTACACTTTGGTGAATGGAGGTGGGAACGTGGAGGTGGGAACTCGGAGGGGGAGGGGGACGGCGTCACAGAAGTTGTGTGACCGTCATTTTGTGCTCAGACTGCAGACAGTAAATCCCAACTGATGGGATCATCTGGGCTTATTGACCTGCAGCACTGCAGACACTGACATCTTCTGGACATGTTTGGGACTGGAATTAGTCCTATTTATCCTTAAATATAAACGCTAAGACCACCTAAGGTTAGGTGAAAAACACTGGTTATGTCTTCATCATGGCACCTTGGAGCAGATGGGATATATATTTGGGAGCAAATTCACATTTTACCCTAAAAGTAAATATTGTGACGGCTTGTTGACTGGTAGATTATTCAAAACCTCAAGTAACTGTGGCACTACTTTAGGATATTTTAACTCAATTGGAAATAAGAGTAGTCATCCAAGAAAAACACTCAAGTAAAGTGAAAGGGTATTTTGTGTAAAAAAAAAAAAGAAAAAAAAAGCCTAGTCCAGTATTGAGTAACTTATCATAACTTCTGATTTAGTATTAAATTATGTCATCAGTGAAATAAAAATATAAAGTTCTGTGCAAATTCAGGTATTTTAGCGATGAGAAATGAGAAAAACAAATGAATAACGTTACAAAATAAGAAATCTAGGCCAAAAATCCCCTTGCTTTTCCAAGTCAATTGTTTTCAATATAAAATTTAGAAAAGTAATACTGACAGTGGGTAATGCTTTTGTACTCAGGACGACTCTGCGGAATCGGTGGAAATAGTAGCTCAGAGAGGAGGTGGAGGTCACCTGTCTCATAACATACCATGAAGACAGTTTTGACAACTATGTGAAAAAACTTTTTTTTTTTTCTTTTTATAAAAGTTACGTACTGCAGCTTTAATGCTAGGCAGGTGGAATCCACACACTGACAGCAGAAAAAAATGGAAGCAACACATGATGTTATATTCTTGATTGGTGTACATCTGTTGCCATCTTATGTCGTTAGGAATCATTTTGTCACCTGTGAGGAGAAGCAGAGTCCACTTTATGACAGAGTACAAAGAGCATGTCATGTGATTGTGCTTTTGGTGTTTGGGCAAAAAAGCTAAAAAAAACTAAACAGAGGGGAAGAAATGAAGGAAATCACCAAATTCATCCCGTGTGTAAAAACTGCAGACAGAATTTACTGTGACGTTTTGCTATCTGCGCAATTACACCTCACAGTTTCATGATAATTCTGAGGCACGCTTCGATGCTCCAAGACGGGGTTTTTTTCTTTTCGTTTTTACACAGCAAGACGGAGAAAATGAGAGGTTGTGTGAAAAATCACACATCCAGAGTCAATTTAAAGTTGACAGCTGCAGAGAATTGGTGTGAAACATCCTGAGAATTGTTGTACCTGTACAGTATGCATGTAAAGAGCTGCACTATAACAAATGGTGGGTGGCAGCTGAGTGAACAGTGCTGCCAGGGAAACAGACACTTTCAGCCCAGAGGAAGCTTTTGGAGCTCTTTTTTTCTTTCTTTTTTTTTTTTTTAATCTTTTCGGTGTCGGAGCATTTTAGGCTGAACATCTGTCAACTTTCCCCAAAGTAAGAATGAACTGAAACTTCAATGCACCACGGATCCTGGTGTTGCGATCACTTTGTTTCATTTCACGTCTATATATGCATAAATACCAAGAGATATTTTAGTTTATCAAACCTGCTCCAATTGTTATCTTCAATCTTATAGTGAATCCCATAACAAGACATGATGTGACACAGGTCATTCTTTGTGATGAAGCCCCAGTTATGTTTTCTTTAAGCTCTAAGCCTTCCCTCGGGTCTCGCTGCGTATTTTATCATCTTTTACTGTCTAATCTGCCTTAGTTTTGCTCAGTACCTATCATCCACATATTCAACAGCTTTGAATATGATAGAAAAGTTCATTTATTTCAGGAACTTTATCATGTGTAGCTTAATTGCACACAGATGGATGTTTGAAAGCCTTTATTTCTGTTAATTGTGACGACTTTCTGCTTTCGGTTAATGAGAACGTAATGTTTAAAGTTAGAATATTACACCAGACCATTTAAAAAAAAACTTTATTGCAATACAGAAATATAATGAAAAGTGTGTTTAATACCTCCTTAACGGTTTCTGCTTTTAATCTTTCAAATTAGCCTCATTGCAATGCATTGTAATTGATTAAAATATGACTGTATGTACCTGGAAAAATAAGTGCATTTTTGTTGTTGTTGTTGGCATGCAGATGATAAGAATACTGATTATACTTAGATCCATCCATCTTCCCCGTTACTGCTGTGGAAATTTGACTTTGATAATTAACTCCTTAAAACTGGGCCTCTGTCTCTTTAAGAAACTTCAGCTCTTGCTGAAACTCCACCTTCAGGAAGTCATCACAACACAGCTCCTCTATTAACCCTGTAACAATGTTTTTTTTTTGCCAGCATTGCAATGAGAAGTAGCTCATGTGATAAGGTGTTTGCTAAGCTCAGACGTTTGGAAACGGCGGCTCTGAGGAGGACCTTTGTCCTTGAAGGCGGGGCTAGGTCCACCCAAGAGTGTTGCACAGCTGAATGGTTGCCACGGGAGATTAAAAGATTTCTCAAACATGCATAAAAGAATCAAAGCAACTCTCCAGGTGTGTTTTTGATGAGGGACTAACATTATAACATGTTGTAAAGCTCAAAAACAGTCAATTTCACATAATACTGCCCCTTTAATACATATGCATTTCACAGCTTTCTGGACTTATTTGAAAAAAGTTGCACACCATATATAATTTTCCTACAACGTCACAATTATGCACCGCTTTCTAGTCATCTATTGGATAAAATTGACATGTAAGAGTTGGGCAGTAATGTCGCTAAAATTTCAAAAGGGATGCGAGTTACTTTGGAAGGTGCTGCAGATAAGGCAATAACAAAATGGCCACCACCTGTGCAGAGTGAGAAAGCAAGTGCAGTTAATCCTGAAAGTACTTCACCTAAGTGACGCACTCCCACCAGCTACCGTCCGCTTTCAACTTGCAGGTTTTTTTTTTTGTGTGCGTTTTTTTGTTTGTTTCTGCATCTGAGTGTTTACTCAGGGTGGGGGATGAGGAGGGCTCAGCTCCATCTCTTCCATCCAAGGCCTCCAACTTACAAGACCTCCTTTTGTCACCACACAAAGGCAACTATGTCCTCTTTTGTGTCCTGCTTGTTACCCCGTCTCGCTCATGTTCTGCCAGTCGGCGTTCCGCCCCGCTTCATCATTCCTCTCCAGTCCCTCTGCTCTTCCTCCAGACTGCGATATACTCTCTGAGTGCGGCTCAGCGTGGCAGCGAGTGGGGAGTCTTTTCACCACCACCTGGCATTTATCTAACCCTCAGCTGGTCGTCGAGCAGGGAGGCTCTGATGCCGACGGGCGGAGGGCCTAGATGCCTGCTGGGTCTCCAAAGCAACTTTTTAAAAATTTTTTATCCCCCCTGTGCTGCTGCTTCACATATAAAGACAGAAATAGCTGCTGCTGCTGCTAGTGTGCATTTGATGGTGTGTGCATGTCTCAGTTGTGCTGGCAGACACCAGCCAGTGTCTGGAAAAGTTGAGTGTTGAGGACGCCATGACAGTGCTGTGAAAGCGTCTTTAGGCCTTTACAAATTTCTAATTTCTTTGTTTTTTCGTTTCAACGTGTCAAACAAATTGTAATGCCAGACAAAAGGTAGCCTGGGATATACAAAAAGTGGTTTTCAGATGATTATATTGTGTGAAATCGTAAGGGTCCTTAACCTAATAACTTGTTGTTCCATCCTTGGCAAAAACAGCCGATATCAAGTGTTTGGAAAAACTGGCACTCAGTGCTTAACATCCTTGTGGTAGAATTGTGGTTTATTATTCTTTTCAGAATTGTTCTGAAAACATTGGATGGTTTTCTAGCATTAAAGCTGCAGTATGTAACTTTTATAAATAATGGTTTTTTATACATATATATATATATTTGTTAAAACCGCCACTATGTTGTGACAGTGTAATATAGACGGATAATCATTTAAAAAAAAAGAGCTCCTTTGCCTCCTCCCTGTTTTCCTACTTCCATCTGCAGAAATGAAACGCTCCCGGTCAGAGACAACCACTCAGTGTCAGGGGGAGGGTCTTAGACTTAGACTTATTTTATTGTCATTGCTCAAATAAACATAAGTAAACTGGCAATGAAATGTCATCACTTTGCCACCGTAGCACACACAGAAACCCAAGTGTGCCTTCAATTACATAACAAACAAATAGCAACGTCTTGCTCAAACATACACAACAGTATGTTAGCGCTATCAATCAAGGCTGTGCAAGCATTATTCAATGTGCTAAAGGTGGAGAAACAGCATATTGTTACAGGAAAGCTGTTTATCTGCTGTCACTGGTGGCCATCCTAATTAGCTTTAGCATCCATGGCAGACTCCGGTGTGGAGAACTAGCTGTAGCTTAGCAGAGCTCATGAGGGACAGTGATTGACAACGCTTCTGACAACCAACCAGATACACAGAGCGGTGTATTTCTGGAGATGACAATAAGACCACAGGAACAAATGAGCTCAAATTTTCCACAGATTGTCTGTCTCATATTGTACTGTCACCACTTAGTGACGGCATTAACAAATATGCAAAGAAAACGTTAAAAAGTTACGCAGTGCAGCTGTGAGGTCCTGTTTAAGAGAATGCCTCTCATTCGAAATTAAGTCCAACTTTAACTAGACCACACAAAAAATGTAAGCATGTTAAGATTATTGTGGTACAAAAATATGTCTTTTGCATTCCTTGGGCGTGTGTGTGATTTTAAACTTCTATCATGTTCGAAATAAATAAAACAAAAACAAAATAATTTTCTGGTAACAAGCAGAATTCAAGGTTCCATACATTGACATCAGTGGGCCATAAAGCAGCTATAACCTATGACTATAACTATAACCGTGTTTGACTTTTGATATGATGTCTCTGTTTTGTTTTTATAATTCCTGCATTAGTCAGACACAGGGAAACGTGTAAAGGGCGCTTTCCAAAGAATTCCTTGTCTTGTCTCGTCAATCCCCAAAATATTTTCAGAAAGATCTGGAGGATCACTGAGGAGTTTTTGTGGGAAGTGTCAGGTGTGTTCTTCTTAGTCAGCAGATATTTTCAACTCTCACAGTTGCCATTTCTGCCAAGACTCTTTTTTTTTTTATAGCTGAAACATAATCACTGACCTTAAGAAATCACGCCTGGCTGTGGCTTGTAAAATTAAAAACTATTTTCCAAAACATTTTTGGTTAATTGAAGGAAGTTTTTCGCTTTTTAGTTGTTGTTTTTTTTTTGTCTGTTTTGTTTTACAGTTAGCCAGGTCTGTACAGATAGCTTTCCCCCTATTAATAAAATAAATCACTACATAAAGACAACTTTTTGTATTTGCTCTCTCTAACGTTGCATTTTGTGGAAAATCTCTAAATGGACAAATACTTTTCTTTTTTGTACAAATAAAGGAGCTTTTACCTGCTAAAGTCTGAATGAAATGTCACCTCTATCGCACGATTCACTCTCATCCGAAACCTAGGACAGGAAAGCTTTTATTCTCTTCAAAAGCACCAATATCATCATTTTGTTGGATGCACCAAAGTGATGCAGAAAAAAAAAAATTCCGAAAGCTTCCCAGAAGAAGCCTAAAAATGGACTAATGTTCATTTTATGCCTCTCCATCCATCCATCTGTATTAATGGAGGTCCTGTATGTCCTGAAAGCTGCTGCCGAACTAAAAGCCTGCTGGAGAATATGGGGAATTTATGATTATTTTCATCTCCAACAAACATTTGCTTTGGGGATGGCAGAGGGGTAGAAAAGCTGCAGAGTGTAGTGGCTTATCAGCGAAACTTTAATCTTCAATGTGGTCCACAGCACAGGAGTAGATAAGCTACTCTGTGAAAAGCAGAAATTTGATTTTTGTGTAATATTTTTTGTTTTTATTGCCTGACTCTTACAGATAAGTCTGGTCTTATAAATAATAGCCATCAATCCGGACCTGCAATGAGTTCATAAAGTCATAAAGCAGTTCTGTGGGGTTCTGCGTACCTCTGAGGGGCAGACATGATTTTTTTAATAATACAAAAAACAGATTTGAATTCATGTTATTCAAAGGATTTTGAGACGCTCCGTTTGAACTAAAATATATTTGTCGTGAATGTGCAGTTGCTTTTTAAAGCCTTCTTTTGCACGCATTGAGACAAAGTCATTTGCTATCTTTTTGCTCTGAACAGACAGATGTCATGAAATCCACCAGGCCTCGGCTTCTGCACGGTGAGTCGCATTTCACGGGTTTCAAGGAAACAGATGCACCCATGCCCGCTTTGCAAAGTTGCTTCCCCCCCCCTCCTTAGGTAGAACGGTGTCCCTCCCGCCTGATCTTTTGTTTTCCCCACATTTTATGTTTCAATTCGCTGTAAATGTCAAACCGCATCGTGGAGGCAAAAAATGTGCTCCTGCTTACAGAGACCTTTGTGGGAGACCCTCAGAGCCAGCAGAGGGCAGCTGAATGCAAACAGTTTGAGCTGCTTCTTGCATGACATGGAGTCACAGTGAGTCGCTCTGCATAACACCAACATGTGCTTTGCATCAGTACATTAGGTGCTTGGCATTTAGTCTTATTAATAAATGCACTTGCAGAGCTCCATAAATAAATCACAGGTTTTGTTTTTAAGAAGCGTATTTAGTAATAATAAAAGCTACCAATTTTTGTGTGTGTATATATTTGAGTTGATGTTGCTCTCAAGAGAAAATCCCAACATTTTTTGAGGGGATATTAGTCCTCTATGGTGACACTTTTTTATGGTATACAGAGCAACACCAAAATTAAATCTAAAAATTATTATTATTATTTTTTTTGGCCTATGGTTTCGATGCGTCGTTCCATATGAGAGGCCCCCATTTGCCCACTGTTTTCAAAACTGAGCTGATGCTGGGTTTTCTCTGTCTCCCCTTTATTTTGTGGCTTACGTTTCCTCCTTCAAAATAAAAGCTGTACTCAGACATTTTGTTTAGCTTGTTGTATTTCTGCCTAAATTACTTGGATTTTAAATAAAGATCGTCGCTTACTCACGAGACAAAAATAGCTCAATTTAAATGGCGGATGGCCCATAGGGGGCGCCCCTTCCTGATGTGAAGGGTTGGAATACAAATCTAAACGTGACCTCCTAAAACATCGCGTTAGCTTGTTTTGCTTAATAGTGTGTGCCGAAATGTAAGCTGAATTATTTGCATAACATTTCCACAAACAGACCAATCGTGTGTTGATACCATGGAGCATTTAACTTTGCTAAATTTAATGTGTTTGTGGCGCTCGGAATCTCGCTCCTGCCGAGAGGTTTTGGGTTGCTATGGTGATGAAGTCCATAATGGCGACGACGGCAGCCGAAGCCTAGACTGAATTCTCCTCCTTGAATGACAATACAGAAGATTTTACAGATGTTTTTCAGAGGTAAGCTACACCCTCTGATGCTCAGCGTGTTTTATTATTGTTACTGCTCTGCTTGCTTTTTTTGTTTGTTTATCAGCCACTATCATTTGGTCTTTGTTGTGTTTTATATGTTGCTCTGGATAGCGTAATGCTAATGCTGCTTTGGATAAATGTTACCACAATTTCTTTCTTTTTTTAAAATGTTAATAATGACGCTTCTATTTTCTTTTTGGAGTTGCTGCTGCTACTATAATGGTGATGTTTGGTTGATGTCATGATATTTGCTAATGTGGTATTGTACAAAGAGGAGCTGAAGTCATGTTTTCTGACTCAGATCTACGAATAATTCATATGTGTAAGATTTCGCTGAACACCTGATTGACAGGTAAATCCAGGGGGTTTTGCTTGGTGTTGTGATTCTAGCAGAGCCTGGTCAAATCCTTATAATTTCTGGGTAATTTTTATGTGATAATGTTTTCCTGTGCCAGTGTTTTATTTCTATAGGGTAGAAATAAAACACTGGAGGTCCTCTGCTGTCGGGCGTCATTTGTTGATTCTCTTCTGTTTTAATCAAATTTAGCCTGTTCAGAGTTAAACTTGTAGGCAGTACATTAGTTTGGTGTTTTTCACAGTTCTGATTGGATTAGCTGTTGACACTAATTTAATGATTAAATCGTGTATGTTTAGCAAGGTGCTGAACAGACCTTCTAATTGTAGCCAATCTAACCTTTTATGTTATATTGCTACGTGAAGAATGTTATATTATTATGGAATTGTATGTATATATCTCTATGGAGGCTGGTGGAAAAAAATCTCAGCGGGGAAGATGTGTCAACACATTTATTTATTTTTTTTCTCTAATCCATAATAAGGGTTTAAATGAACGGTGTGTGTGTGTGTGAAGAAAAGAAAAGAAAAAATAAACAGTCAAGTTTGATACTTGAGTGACCTGTTGCTTCATTGTGAAAGGACAGGATGTCACTTTGTAACATTTTTCTCAGGCCAGCTCGTGACAAGTTGGTAACGAGCGCGAGATTTCTCTCGCTCTGTCGGAGTGACGCAGTTTTTATTTAAATGTTCCACTTCACGTTGCTTGTTGAACACAGTGAAGAGCTTTAGATGGGGAGAAGTGTTGAATATTGACTTCCTGTCGTCTGTAACTAAACTCCAAGTATAGACTCCTCCTCTCTCCCTCCTTGAGTTGTCCTGGGAAACACTAACAACTGCTGGAAAGCCGTCCCTGTTCGCCGAGGAGGACACACACGAGGAGAAAAAGTTACACTGTGGTTCTTCTAATTCCTGTTGCTAACCCAGGACGTTTCTGTCCCAGCTCCGAACTCTGACTGCGGCGGCCTGTACTGGGAGGATTATTATGCGTTTAAAGGCTGCACCCTCTTCACACTGACTGAGCTTCAGCTGCCTGAGGTAAGAGAGAGCAGCAAGTTTCCCTGCTTTGCTCGGTGTGTTGAACGTGATAGGAACGGAGCCCGGTTTGCTCGCCGCTTTTGTTTGTTTCGCCGGCGTTTTTACGCTGGGAGAAAAAAGTTGGTGAATGGCCGCGGCGGCGCTGGGGTTTAACTTGTTGCTCGGTAGCCATGACATCCCGCCGCTCGGCTCGGTTCTGCTGCGGCCTGTGCGGGATCTCCTCACGTTTCTGTCAGCTTAAAGACGTCGCCTTCATAAGTCTGAAGTAACACTACGCAAATAAGAGTTACAACTAGTTGTATCTTCTCATGTTGCACGCTATGTTAATAGTAACTGAACCAGGCTAACTGTGCGAGGAATCGCTCTGTCTAACGGTATTAAACACATGTTTGTACAACTATGGATGGATATAATGATGAACTACCAGCCTCTACGATTTTCTTTAGAATAATTGCAATAACTTTTTATGCTGATAAAACCTTTATTAGGTGAAGCACACTCAGATAATCATAATGTAATCGATAGGAAGCAGGCATACTGTGGCTTGTGGGATATTTTCATGATATAATCACAAACTTCTGTATGTTTGATTGGGACATCAAATACAGATGAGTCAGGTCTGGACTTTGACTGGGCCATTCTGATTTATAAATAAGTTTTTTTCATCCAAATCATTTAATTGTAGCATTAGGTTTGAGTTTAGGTTCTGTTAAAAGGTGGACCCCCACCTCATTCTTAAGTTTTGCTAAGAGGTGTTTTACACACCTACCCATCCATTTCCCTGTTGCTGCAAAAAAAAAGGAAAGAAAAATGTCCCCACAGCATGATGCTGTCTCTACTATGTTCCAGTACAGTAGACTTTGATTTCTCCTTTGCAGTGTTCCTTTGCCGAGTTCCTGATTAATAATCGTTCTGTTAATATAATATAGAGGGCTTTATACAGGTGCTTGAAATCCTTGAAGATGCTTGAATTTCAGTTGGGTGCTTTTAAGGTTTTCAAAGTCTTTGATTTTATATATATATAACTGCTTGATATTCATGCCAAACTATTTTGCAATAAAGTGAAATCGGACATTTGGTAAAAAACCTGAATTTGGAAAATGTTTACAGTTGAAACCAGATATTTTCATACACTTGACAAAAAGACATTTGTAGTCTTAGTTGATTTGTGACTTAACATTTCTTGTTTTTGACCAGTTAGAATTTCCAAAACTATTTCTATTCGCCAAATGCCAGAAAAACTTGGTAAGAACATTTTTGATTTTGTTTTTGAAAATGTATTATACCTAATGGTTCAATGACTTATTGATGCAGTTAAAATTAAAGTTGGCGTTAAAGTTATGAAATTTATTTATTTATTTTTTTTGTTAAATTAGTGTTTTGTTCTCAGACCAGTCAGGTGTGTAGGGTGTGTGTGTTAGAGACATTTTCAAAATGTAAAATTTTGCTATATTTTGGTCTACTTTCTCCCTGCTACTAAATTTAGAAGAAGATGTCATTAATAACATTGATAAATGATATCATATAATCATGAATTGAAACTGTCATCCTTTTTTTTTTAGTTAATTTCTATAATTTTTATCTCCAAAGTGTGGGAAAAGTATAAAAACTTACATTAAAAATGCTTAAAAAGTGCTTGAATTTTACTGTGGGAAAACTGGACAAATCCTGAATATCCTGTCTGAGCTGTGAGTCACCACTTCTCTGACAGTTGAAGATGCTGTTTGTTCACTAGTGTTAATCACGCCTCAAATTAGGTGACTTCTTGCAATTGTTCTAGATTTGCTTCAGGAGTGTGAGATGAAACCCTTGTCAGACTTCTATTTGCAAAAACAAAACAAAAAAGTAGCATTTCCCATCAAGTTTACACTTCTCCACCTCCATGTGTTGATCCATCATATAAAATCCAAAAAGGAATATGTTGATGTTAATTATTCTAGTGGCTCCAGGGGCATCTGGAGGTTTCCAAAGCCCAACTGCAAGCAGGGACTTCACTTGGATCTAATTCATGCTCGTGAGCTGCTCCGCACACATGTGGAAGGGGAAAACAGAGCCCCTCCTGATTCATTTACACCCGCTTGACCTCATCCACTTAAACACGTTCAAAGGGACCAGGGACATTAACATGGCCGCCCTCTGGTTCCCCTTGAGTTTGCCCTGAAGTTTGCGGCACAAGCCTCATCTTCCTCACCATCCACGGTGACTTAGCTTGGACTTTGTCCCACTCTGCCTGAGCCAGAGTGCAATCCACTGCTGTGAGGCCCATCTGCTGCCTTCTCAAGAAGAGACTGAAAGTTCCCTCGCTGACCTGATCCCCACTGATGCTAAATTCCTTTTTATGTGATTATGAGCCTACTTTTTATTACTACATTGAAAGGTGGACCACCCACCCCCCTTGTATTTTAGGTCTTTTTTTGTGTTTTTTTTGCATAATCTGGCAAGGCATTCTGCAAATGTCTTGCCAGTATTGTTGTTATAAGCAACAATACTAGCTTATAAATATGAATCTATATCCATGATTGTAGGTTAGCTATTTACGGTCCTCATACTAATATGAGTTCTCACAAGGCTACATTTTAGAGGAATGTAATAAACCTATGACTTCATCCGGAAATGTCTTACAACATGGGTGCGTCACATACATGGCATAATTTCACTTCTTCTGATAGCTACATTTTAACCTAACTGTGTTAGAGGAAAGTCAGTTTTGAGTGTGCGTGTGTGTGTGTGTGTGTGTGTGTATTCCAGTCTGGTGGAGACTCCTTAAAGAGATGTGGGTTGGTATCCTGGTCTTAAGGACTGACTTTACCTGTACCCCCATCAGGTTAAACATTGGTTGTTTATTTTTTTGTGGATTTTTGTACAGTTTGCGTTTAGGTATTGTTAGTAATGTCTTCCAACAACACATAATTACCCAGTGATATTTGAAAATGTTCTGTCCAAATTTAGCAACTTTTCCAATGAAACCTAGTTGAGGTGGAAGTACTGAATCCATTTTGACTGGATCGACTGCTCGTTAATTAGAGACAACAGTTTTTTTTGTTTTTTTTATCACAACATCCACTGATATTATCACACATTTCATGCTTTTCTTATGTCTTATAGTCCTAATCAGGGTATACAACAATATTCGCTTTGGACCCCCTTAAAAAAAACTGCAGTTAAACTATGTAGCACAACAGCAGCAAACATGTGAAACAAAGGCGCTGTGGTCTGATGAAACCAACATTGAACTCTTTGATCTACAATTAAAACACTGTGTGGTAGGAAACAAACGCCGCACTTCAACCTGAACACTTTACCCTCAGCATGAAACATGGCGGTGGACGCATCAGGGTGTGGGGATACTGTTCTTCAGCAGGTGCAGGGGAGCTGGTCAGAGTTGATTGGAAGATGGGTTGAGCAAAAGAAACAGCACTTCTGGAAGAAAACCAGCTGGAGCTCCAGAAAACGGTTTTATAATTGTTCAGTCAAAGTCTACATCCAATATGTCTGAACCTGAGCTGTTTAGTGCAAAAGAATCTGGAGGGACACTTGAGATTTGCAGCTGAATTTGCAGTAAAAGGTGACTCTACATCAGCTTGTGTTAATGGTACATCACATAAAACTCCAACAAAGTCCGCAGAAGTTTGTGTTTGCAGATTTATCCAGTCATCCATCCATTTTCTTTACACCCTTGCCCCTAGTGGGGTCGGGAGGTGCTGGTGCCTATCTCCAGCTTTTGCAGATTTACAAAAATCAAAAAAATGTCAAGGTGTTACATTCACACCTTTTGCAAAGCGCTGTATGTATAGAGAACAAAGGATCAAACTTAAAAGCTAAACCTCTGTCTTGTCGCATTCTTCTTCTGTCTTAAAGACGTGTAAACAGTTTCAAATCCCTCATCTAAAAATAAGATATCGCTGCCTCCTGTAATTTTAGTTGGTGCCTTTAACCATTACCATTGTGTCAGAGTGGGTACAACACAATGGGTTTTGCTCCGGGGTTCTGACACAGTGGTGTCCTCGCTGCATCCGAGTGGCTCAGCTCGCTTTCCGTTTAACCAAATGCGTATTAGCCTGATTTTTACGTCCCTCCCAGCAGAAACCCAGGCTCACCCATGAGGCCGCTCCCCCCAAAAGAGAGAAATATGTATTTATCTCTGGTGCTAAACACAAAATGAAAGAGGAGATGGCCTCCCATTTTAAGGACTGTAAATTTCCATGAGGATTCCGCTGGCTCCAAGCTGAACCCAGCCAATTTCTCATCTTCACAAACCCCCTAATTTAATGATGATGGAGGGTGCGTGGCGTGTCGTCCTTATAATTACACTGTATTTACCATAGGATGGAAGCTTCCAGGTACTCGTTCATCAACGGGCTCTATCTCACGGCTCGCCCTCTTTGTTTGGGATGGGTGACGGCTCAATTCCCTGCTGATGACTTAGTTTTTGTTAGGACTGGAATTGCCAGAATCTTCTCTCCCCCGTCAAACAACAGCGGAGCGTATTGTTTCCGAAACGGCGACTGCCACCGCCACAGCTCGAGCAGCATTTTTCTACCCTCCTGGAAATTGTCGTGTTGGCTTTGTTGTTGGCTTTTCTTTTGCTTGTGGTGATTTTTCCAGGCTTTCCACTAAGATTTACTTTTTTTTTTTTTTGGGTCCCTTGACGTATTTGTAGCTCGCTGACATTGACGTATGCATGGAAATTAGGCATAGGACGATTCTTGCTGTCAAGGTTTTAATACGTTACGGTTTCAAAAATTCTTCAAGTTTTCCGTCATATCATCACTATGGCTTAGTCTTCTTAAGGAGATACCAGAGAGTGCCGGGCATGACCGGACTTTTCTCCAACTTTAGGGAGTGTAGAGTACCGGCGCTTCAAGAAATGCACATTTGTCCACTTAGAAAAGTTTCCTTTTGCATAAAACACAGATAATAATGTTGTGGAACTGACATTATTATCTGTTACTGTAAGAAGGAGACTGCAGGCTAGCAGATTTTACTCCATAAATGCCCACAACAGAGTTATAATTTAATAGCTTTAATGTATACAAAAAGTTTTGGTGACATTGTGATGAAAGAATGGAAGAAAAAAAAAAAAGGTTTATTGTTATCCATATCGCCATCGCAACATTCGACAATAGTTTCTCTGTTACACGTATGGCCAATATTGTGCAACGTTACTCCTGCTGTTCTCTTTTCTGCCTCAAGCTAAGCTGTTAAACCTCCGCTAAGAGCTTAAGCTTTACAATTTGTAGAAACTTAAATATTTAACGATGCCAATGTGTGCAATGTTGATGTTGCAAAGGACTCATGAATCATGTTCAAGCTGTGATGAAGTCTCTCAGCAGTATCTACACCAGATAGTAGCGCCCAAGATGCTAAAGGTCACACACGGACAAGGAAGAGCGGAGGGAGGAGGCTGTGTTTTTATCTGAACCAATACTGTCATCACAACATTTACTAAGGATATCCCTATTGTATGATTGTGTAGCCCTAATCACTAGGGTGTTTTCTCCAGGTGGATTTGTACAAATCCTATTTAATGTAATTATTGTAGCTTTTACATAATATAAATACAAACTCCAAACATTAGAAAAGGGGTGAAGATTTTATTTTTATGGGCTAACATGCTTAAAACTCTTGTTTACTTTTTTTTACATGAACTACTTGTGCTATGCTATCTTTTTTGACTTCTCTGACCCAGTAGAATTTGTTCCAGGTTAAAACCACTTTGAATACAAGCTAGTAGAGAAAAAAAAGCTTTTGTTTCAAAAGACAACTTTTTTTTTTAAACTTTTATTTACAGAAACCACATTCTATTCTACAAGTGGGGAAATTAGACTGGATGTGGCTCAGCAGAGGAATTTTTACCCAAGTCCCTTTAAATAAGCTATTTAATTTGAGCTTAATTTTTTTCCCTGATTCTGCGCTCGCGTTACGCCGTCAAAGGTGAACATTTGACGCCAGAAAAGTCACGTAAGACACTTGTATTCTTTACCATTCCTCATTAGAGATATCTTTACAAGCAGGTGGAGCCACATTCCCAGCACAGCAGTATTTATCTGGATTTAGTGGCCGTTTTATCTCCCATCGTCCTGGTTATAAACGCAGGATTTAATCAGCCAACTCTGGGAAATAACTTCCTTGTATGTCAACCTATTAACCTGCAATCATAATGATCTACGATTGTGACATTTTATGAGTTTATCTGTTGTTAAATAACACAAGCAAGAGAATGCAGAAAACTAAATAGCTTTTTTTTGTGTGATTTGGCTGGATCAAGATGGAGTCTGCAGATGTAGAAGAAGCTAGCCGAGCCTGTTTTGCATAGTTTCCAAAAAACTGACATGTAGCAATTCCAGCTAAATAACATGTCTCTTTTGTATTACTAGAGAGATATATTTGGAATATTTTCACTGCCTCACTTGTCATTAAATAGATACTATCTCGCTCTGGCGTCAGAAAGCAGACTGAGTCGGAGAAAATAAAAATAAACAGCAGTAGTTTATCTTGCAGTGCATGGAAGGCACTATTTTCTTTACTTCTGCCTTGTGGTTAGTTTATCTACAATCGTTCTACTATTAATTAGAGTCATAAAAATGCTCATAAGGGCCATAGTGACACAAATAAATTGACAGACAAGGCAGCTATTAATCAGCATCTTTGGTATTTATGGATGCAATATTGGGTTGGTGTCTGATCTAATAGCAGGAAATAAATCCACAAATAAACGTGACTGCTGCACAAGAGGAATAAACAACTGAACTAATGGCAACAGTACGTAAAGAAATCATCCGAGAAAATCTTTAAAAAAAATGTAGCTTTAAAAGTAATACATTAACATTTGAAGATTTATTGAATTTCCCTTTATTTTTTAAATTGTTTCCTTTTTAAAGAGGTGCAGCATTTTGTTCAGTTCCTCCCAAGGACTACAATCTGTTTTAAATCTACAATTCAATCTAAACACTGATTATTAAGGGGAGATAAAGTTTCTTTAGTAGGTCCATGATAATTTTACATTTTAATTTGACTTGCATGGATTTTTTTCCTGAGATGACCGAGGAAAAATGTCTATATTTTTGTCAAAAAAGAGAAAAAAAACTTGAAAGTGACAATGTAAAGCTGATATACATCATGTATCATATCAAATTATGGAAAAATTCAGTGCACTCTTAAATTAGAAGGCAGAGTGACGGAAGATTTACATGACCCATAATGCAACACTTCTTACTAAAAGTGTACGGTGGTTGTTCCTTTGCTCCAGGCAAAGACCTGACCTGTGGCCCATAAGCCCCGCCCCTTCCCTCTGACATCAGGGCTTTGATGAGCCTCCTGTCTGCGTTAGCACAAAGCCATATTTAGCTCAGTGGAATCATTGTGGCGAGAGCTTGCATGTCTGCCGAGGATACCTGCCCAGCATAAACACACCTGTTCTCTGATGGGCTTAAAATGAGTTTTGCGTGCACCTGAAGGAGCCTGCTCACAGCCAACCTCGTCACCCAGGTTGTTGGTAAGGTCTCTTATCGACGCTCACTCTCACGGCTTTAGTTAACCGAGGCGAACGCACTTTAAACTGTGAAAGTTGTAGGCCATGATGTCGGCCTCGCTTCTCAGGGAAGTTGCAGATTGCCTTGATTTTGTTTTGATGCTTATCCTTAAGGTGCGGTTTACACCATCACCTAGCAACGTCTGTGTGAGTCATTACATGCATGATTTTATTTTTAACTTTTGGCCTCTCCTTATGGAAAGGAGCATGTTAGAAGGTACATACTTTTTTGATAGCCATTTTCTTTTTTGTGTTTAAATTTTTTAAAATTCATCCTCTCTTGTTGTACACAAAACAATGCTCTTTAGAAGAGCTGCAATATGAAACCAGGTGGGAAAATCCAGGTCCCAAAACAAACCACTTTGGTTTGAGTTTCAAATGACACCGAGCTCATGTTGTTTTCTTGCAGGATTAGAGAGGGCTATCTGTCATGGGGCTGTTACGAATTGTTGTGGAATTGACCCGAAAGAGGTCAAGAGTTTATCCTGGGGTAAACATGCCTATTTCAAGGCAACTCAGAGTGTCTGATTGACCAAGCATGGCTCTTCTTTTGGCTGCTGCACACTTCTTCTCTATGTGTATTCCTTTAGCCTTGCATAGTTCCTTTCTTTTAATAAATCTACCTTCTATCTGTATTGCAGTTTCCCTTGTGCACGTCATCCCCATATGATCTTCTTCATGTCTCTGTGTTATATAAGTTCATACGGGAGGGTTAGTATGAGCAGTGATTGACCTTAAAATGTTGTTTTCATCATGTTGAGCACACGGTGTTCCATCAGAGATTGAACTATGAGGCCCTCTGAAGGTTTTCTTTTAGTTTTACATACCATCTGATGCAGTGTGGTGTTCTATGATTGCTCAGCTATTCCTTTAAAGGTTGGTGGGGAGGAAATGGAGGAGGTGATTGCATAAAAACTGGGGCAGGGAGTTGATCAAGGACCAAGCCCCGATTACAGGCTGGCCCCCTGGTGTGCCTCACAGAAAGATAATGCTATCTAGGCCCACAGGTATTTGGTTTCAGCAGAGAGGGTAATAACTGTCACCAAACACTGAAGAGACCTTTCATCCCCGGGACTTGTGTTGTCAGCCAGCGTTTGTGTGCAGTCTCTGCACAGAGGCCTCTTTTGTATGCCGGGCCGGGGTCGTGTCACTGCCACGGCCTCGTATCTGTCCAGAGAGACAATAGGCAGGTTTGATTAAATCAAACATCCGTGACTATCTCAATGATGGTCAACACGGTGCGGCCACGTTACCGCTGTTGGTGTTGCCGAGGAAGTGACGCGGTTCTTTAGCTCAGTACCTGGAGGAGCAGAACTGATAGCGAAGCAAGGCCTCAATTCAAAGCAGGTGCACTTTGGGCTCTGGCTCCCTTTTTTCTCTGCTTTTTGAGTGTCACTCAAACATCATGTACGTCTCTACCGAAAGGAAGGCTGGAGTGTGAAAACCAGACAACCAAACAGTTGGACAAAAGAAAATAAGTTTTAATAATACAACAAAGATAAAAATTAATCAAAATGTACATACTCTACATCTTAATGTATCTTACCTGAATAACCTTATTTAAATACTACCATTTTTTCTTAACCACGCTGGAGTCTGATCTTTATTTATTCATCTTTGAGTGAAAAAGCAACTTTAATGCTTTATTAGTAGTTTATAGTGTGCAGCACAGTTTGGTAAAAACTCTCTATTTCAACACCTTTTGCTTAACCTGTGTTGAAGTCATTTCCAGTTTTGGCCACTGGGCCTCATCTGGCCCTGAAGGCATCACAGGCTCAAGAGAAAACCCTAAAAATTAATGGGAAATTAAAGCTCACAAAGACAATTGATTTTAAGTGGCGATTAAAATGAGAAAACAAAGTACAATGAATAAAATGCAAGAATGAGGAGTGCCAAACAGAACTAGGACTCATTCATTAAAATGGAATTAGAATAAAACTTATTTTTCAGTTGTTCTCACACATATTTGTTTGACGCTAAAGGTCAAAACTTTAGAGGAAACCGACCCTTATAATCACAACAAGTTTTGTTTTGCTGAGGAAGATTCATTTGGAGGTGCTTATTAAAACCGAAAAAAAGTTACATATTATCACAAGCTTTAACACCTGCTGTTCAGAGTGAATAATTTTTGGAAGATAGACAGATGGAGCACATTTTCGTTGGTTTGTATTTAACCATTTTTTAATTTTTAATTTTTTCAAAGAAGCTTTGTGTTACTTCAGTAGTGAAAAACAGGATATGAAATGGTGCTTTGTTACAGTTTTTTTTTTTTGTCTACAACAGTAAAATCAACTTCAGAGGTTCTCAGTGTCCCTCTCAGCGGCGCTAATAGCTGCTCTCACACAGCGCCGAGCAAATATGTAATTGTCGTATGGATTATATCTATAAACACCCTTCACAAATTTTACTACATGTAGTTGTTATGATTACTGTGATTATGATTTTTTATGAGCCTGTTTTGTTTTTCTGAGCCCCACATGCAGTGTGTGAACCGTTTCACTTGAATATCGGCAATCAGTGTGTGCATTAATAATATTTGCTTAAAACTCGAATTGTAAATTGTTTTTTTTAAGAATCTATTACTAATAGTTTTTAGCAACTTTTTTTATTCAGCTGACTGAACAATCACTGCTGTTACCAGCTGCCTACACAAATCATATTTACAGTTTATTATGAAATGGATTTTAGGAATAATTATTATCCTCAACAACAATCACAGTCTCCTGAAGAGGAAAAAGGATGGTCTGTTTTAACTTATGACTTGCTGAATTGTTTAGATTCTCTCCATTAAGTACAACTATGCAGTTAGAGATTACCCTGAGCTTGGCCCCAGTGTGCACTGTTTGACATTGAGCTCATGCACTAATTTCAACCTTCTCTGCTTTCTTTAAAAGATACAAGCAAGGTACCCTGGCCTCGCTGTGGCACTCTTGAAGGCTTTAGTTTCAAAGATAATGTATTCATTCTGGCAACGACCAGGCGGCCTACAGCGCATTCTTCCTGTCTGATGCGAGCGTCTAGTGTTTTAGAAGCCTTGCGCGATGACTCAGACAGCATTCATGTCTGGAATGAAACTCTTGTTTGGACTCAGATGGCAAACAGCATGGATCCACTTAGCCTTAAAACCGGCTACTTTCTCTCCGGACCTTGTTTCGACAGCAATTTGTACAAGTGACTTTCTGCTGAATAACCATGTGACACTTGCAGAAGCTCTAAATATTGCAAAAGATATCTGCAAATAAAATCCTTTTGAGGATAAAATATAGTTGGAGGGAATGTTTTCTCTTTAGTACTCTTATGGCTCATTTTGTTTGAAGCCCTAAGCAGGTTTTCCAGCAGTGACACAAATGGTTTTGTGCTATACTAAAAAACTGTTCAAATGTTTGTAGTTTGAGACTTTTACAAGTATGTGCATCAAAAGTATATGAATACTGTGACAGTGTTTGCAAGCAGTAAATGGTATAAGGTATCACCACTGTTATCTCGGGATGGACATGTGCAAAATCACAATCCCAAAGGATGGCTTTCATGCATTATTTGGTAGGGCACTTTATATGAAGCGTGATGCATTCTGATAATGTTGCCAACCAGTTGGATAGAGTTTGACTTTTGACCTTTAGTTTCTACACATGATATAAAAAGTAGTGAATTGGATATTAAAGTACATTGGGAGTTATGATGATGAAAAAACAAGGTGAGGGAAGCAGTAGTTGCTCTTTGAGGATATTTTGACCCCACAATTGTTTTCGTTGAACTGTTTTCTGGCACCACTTGGCGACTTTGACTCAAAGATGGTGTTGTCTTGCGATCGGGAGGTTGTAGGTTTGATTTCAGCTTTCTCCTGTCACATATTAATGTACTTTTGGGCAAGGCACTTAACCTCAAATTGCCTCCCAGTTTGCCTATGAGTGAATGTTGCTGTAGTTTAAAGTGGCATATAAATTCAGTTATTTTACAATGTTCCCATATTATGACTGATGATCTAACATACATACCAATCTGCTGGTAGATATTATTTATTACATTTATATAATCACATTTCCTTACAAAAAATTATGTTGAATATAGGACTCCATAATACCAGGAAAACACATCACTGTAAAACCATTGCTGAATATTGCAATGTTGTCTATTATGACTAATCTACATTTTCCAAATCTTTTGCCATTGCAGTTTCCCAACAACTTTTTTGTGATGTGTAGCGTCTTAGCCACCAAAAATATACATACTGTGTTCATTGAGGCGGTAGGAAACATCCACATACCCAAATATATTATTGGCATGCAGAGTGGAATGCATGACACTTGAAAAATGTCTAACCAAATATTGTGTCCAATCAGTCTTTCGAGATTGCGACGATGAAAACCTTTTGTTTTTTATTGCTTCTGGTTGACTATAGAAATATTTTCTAAGTTAACAGTTTTCATAAATGTTGGACTTTTAGGTAAATATTGATGCATGGTTGGTATGAAATCAACTGTGGTAATTTTATACCACTCTAAGAGTGGTATAAAATTACTGTAAGAGTCAAGTACAGAATACCCAAGACAGCAAAGGTACAAGTTGACAACCAAATTGTTGCCTCGTCATGGTAGAAGGAGCAGTTCATACTGGCAAACTCAACTTACTGTCATTCTGGTTAACTGAAGGCTTCACCATTGAGTAAATGATACTGTTACATAACAGGAACTCCTATAACACCGGAAGTGTACTCTTCATTGAGGGCAGAACCAAATGCAGCGAATTTGAATTTATCTTTGCGTGGCCAACACCATAGTATTTAATGACTGAAAATATTTTTTGAATAACCAAATATACCTCAGTATTGTATTAGCATCCCACCTAAATAAATAGACCTTTTAAACATTCACTCTTTTTTTTCCCCTCTAATTTTCCTATTATATAAATCTGGGGACTTAAAAACAAAGCCTGGGCTTCAAAAAGAAAAGAATTTTTTTTTTTTTTTTGACAGAACAAGGTCTCCAGGTCAGGGTGTCCTTACCTAGTTAATATTGAAGGGCTAACACCTGCACAGGTGGAGGACAAAGTCTGATCTACCCTTTCGTGAAGAACTAAGCGAGGTCATTGCGGTCCCGGTGTTGGATGACACCTTGAATCTATTTTTGGGTCCCAGTCCCCCTTTACTCGTCTTCTGCATTTGTGTTGTAGCAGCACGACTATATTCACCAAGCTTCACGAACTGGCAGGCACAGGTAACTGTTGTCCCAATAACACGGATCTGCATTGACATTCCTCAAGTTAATTAATGGCCTGTGGGAGGCATTTGACCTAGAAAGACCGCAGCAACAAGCTCTGTGGCTATTAAACACTTAAGTGAAGTTTCACATTGCTTGTTGTGCTCATCAAGCTATTTTTCTTCTGAAGGATCTGTGATGACTTAGGCGTGCTCCTTTCTTGGAATTCGTTTTCTTCAGTGACTGACTGAAGGTGACTTACTTGTGGTAGTTTTTTGGGATCTTTCAATCATCAAACATTTCTTCTAGCAACCCTTTTAAGAAATGGTTGGGGTGTTATTTTTTATTACCAAGCTGTGAGCACCTGTTGGGTTGACATAATAGTTGCTGCTTTTTACAGAAAATTCAGTCTGTGGTTGGGAACATAGTCTTTGGTAGTGATGATGAAACTTTTTAAAGAAATCCAACACAATAGTTTAGGACTGTGGTGTAGGTTTGCTGTGGTGCTTGCACAGTTGGCTTTTAAATGTCAAACCATAATACCTTTATTCCCAAAAACAGTTTGCAGCCAGAATGCTCCAGTCTTCAGTGGTCCCCTAACAACTGAAGGGACTTTACTGGGACTTCGTCCGTCTGGTATTTGTTTAAAAAAAAAACAAAGCTGTGTAATTTGAATATGTTCACAGGTCTGTCAGAGGAATGAAAACATGAGCTGTTTGTGGCGGTATTATTTCCTGTATAGCAAAGTTTCAGTCATTCACTGTTTATTAATACTCCCATGATGTTGTACATTTAAATTTTTCTTCTAAATAGCTTTCAGGAGATTTACATTTCAAGGATTTGAGGGCAAATTAATTTGCTGGTTTGTCTGATCTCTTACTAAACAAATGCGTGTTTTTATTTGTACTGAAATTTGGAAAACTAGTTTTTCATTTCAAAATTGTAAAACTTCTATTAAAAGGTCAACTGTTTCTGATGTCGCAGCCTTGCTCACTAGCCTTTCTTATTTCCCAGTATGTTATCAACTACAGTATTGGTTAAAATCGGTTATCTGTATTTGTTTTTTTTAAAAAAAGTTAGTGTGGATCCCTAAAGAAGTTATAGAAAACTCGGACACTCAATTAAAATAATTATTTTTTCCAAATTTGAGCTTTACTATTATTATTATTATTATTATTATTGTTATTATTATTTATTATCTAATTAATTCATCAAAAACCCTAAATGCCAAGATAAACAAAAAGCTATGCATATGGGGCCATGAAATAGTTCCTTTGTGGGTACAAAATGCTGTATGTCTAGATGAAACTAAGACAAATAGCAAACTGAGCTGTTTTCTTGCTTGTTAAGCCTGTTTCTTTGAGTAACAAAGAGACAATGTTTCCTTAAAAATAATTGTTTCCTCTTTGTGTTTTTTCCTAGTGGCTTTCTGTTTCCAGATTTGAGGAATCGTCCAGTTTAGGACAACTTTGAAAATATTGTGCCACTGGCAGTTTATCCTCTTCGCTAATGACAATCAAGATATGGGCCATTTTTTTCTTAACCGACACACACAAACCTTGTGCTGATAGGTGTGAGTCAACTGGTAGTTATAGACTGAAGGAAGCAGAAGCGCCGCAGCAATGACAGTTGTTGGTTTTCTTCTGGCAATAGTACTGGTGAACCTTTGGAAGTCAGTGAAAAAACTGTTAGGTGTGTTGATTAATGTTTTCAAGTACATTGATGGTTAAGTATTTTTGCAGATTTTTCTGTGGAACATAACTCCAAATTGTTTGCACAAAACCTTTTAGAGAGCACATATCAAATATTGTAAAGAAAATACAGCTTGGGAACCTGAAAGTGCTATGGTCATTGACATGATATTGACTGGCATTTGCAGAGCAGCCAATCCAGTGGTGTTATTTATTTTGAAGGGTGCTGATTGACTGTACCCGCAACAGTGGAAATAAGGGAGACTAAAGATGTTAGCTTCTGCAGTTGTGGAAAGGTTTCTGTTTTGTGTATTAATGCTTATTATAATATATTTGGTGTTTGACCTAGTAAGATAGGAAGTTATAAGTTCTTATAAGTTAGAAGAGTTCTCAAGTATTCACCAGCAG